>DWLH01000938.1:0-15358 GCA_018249795.1 Heliconius telesiphe telesiphe
CTAATGATAAAATGGCACAGTTAGTGCACAGTTTAGAACAATTATCTACATCAATTGAGCTTCTACAATCTGAAGGTGTTCCAACATCAAGTAGTAGTAATAAAGAGTAGAAGCAGTGAAGTCTAAATAATTGTAATTAGAATAGTTTGTTCGGAATTAGTGAATGTATGGCTGTAACAAAAACTTGTTTATATAATAGTTGTTTGTTCTAAATTAGTGGATACAGGTGTATGTAAAGCTATATTTGTATATAATAGGTTTGAGAAGGGATCTCAATATGTATTAGTGTCTATTTAAAGGATATATTGTATATCAGTAATGTAGTACTATAATAATGTAATACATGTTTTTTAAATATTGTGTAGTGGAATAGCTTTTGACTGTATATATAATAGTTATGGATTCAATCCTCACTTGGGTGCATGAATTATTTTTATTTTCCCACTATAATATAAAAACTGTGGCATTGAGTTATGCTATTCAACATGCAGTTCAGCTCAAATTTAAGCAGAATGCAGATCAGTGTTGTGTGTGAGTGTTTAATCACTAGATTCTCCTTGCCTACACTGCTATGTGTAGGATAAAACACCAAGCAATAATAAAAAATAAAAAAAAAACTTGTTTGCCTTTTGTAGCCAAAAACTAGGTGTTGGCTGCTAATGTACATGGTCAAAACATTCGTTTGTTATTTAATGTATACAAGTTTATGTACAAAGTATGAAACCTTATATTAAATGAATGTATTATTGTTGTATGTATTAAGTACTCCATTGACTTAAATAATTAACTGAAAAATCTGTTAGTTATAAAAAAATAACAAAAATATTTTTTATTGAATAAAGATTTAAAAATACACTGAGTGTTTTTGATATCTCCATTTTAAAAGAAAAGCACAGTTTTAATTATTCTAAAAGCCTAATACAATTTAAATAAAAAAGGTTTTGCCAAAAACTAAAGTGTTTATTTCAAAGAAAATAATAAAATTATCGTAAAATAAAATTTTATTTCATTTGTTGAGAATGACGCACACAGACACTAACCTATCAAAGCGACATCACACACGTCTGATTCACGAAATCGAGTCTTAGGTAGGTGTGTGCAAAACGGCTTACTTTTGTGAACGAGAACAAACGATATGTTCAGTTTAAAGAACATGTTCAGTTTTACGTTCAGTTCTCTTTATATGTTCAGTATTGTGTTTTCAGTTATTTTTTTCTTTTTTTAATATTATATATAATTTATATCTAAATATAAGTTTTAAAAGACATAATTAAAAAAGGTCGATCGTCTATTATCCGCGTACTATTTATTAAAAGTAGAGAAGGTCAATTAAGGCATTCATAATAATAATATAAAATCTTTATTTCTAGAATGAAAACTCCGATTAAAATTAAATTACAATTAACAATTAATATAGACTACCAATAAAATGGACACACATATACATAGTTGTGGATTCGATCCCCATTCGAGGGAAATGTTATTTATTAATATTTTTATTTTACACGCAATATCTTAAAAAAATCGGAGTGTCTTAACACTAGGTTCCCTCTGCCTACCCTGCTGTACGTGGGTAAGAGCGTAAAGCTTATTATTATCAACATATTCACAGCGGTAATTTAATGTTCCGCCATATTGAAATACTTCCATATTTGCCCTCCTCGGGGCATTTTTAAGAAAAGAAAAATAAATCTAAACTTATTAAATTTATAATAATAAATCACTAACGTAAAACTGACACTTTATTTACACTGACGTAATCAAATATAAACAAATAAAAGCAAAAGAAAGCGAAAAAATAGAACAAAAACTAACAGCGTCCTTCTAGTTAATACATATAATACGTCATTAACCATTAAAACTGAAATCCGTAATAGCACTTAAATTTATTTTTTCTCAAATACTAATAAGAATTTTGAAACTACCATAAAAAAGTCTAACGTTTTAAGTGTAATAAATGTAAGTACTCATTACTATAATTATAGTTGTATATACTTATCAAATGGAATTAGAGCATAATTTAGAATGTGAAAAATATTCACCAATTACGACTTACTTACTATCCTCGCTCCCAAAGGATTCCAAATTCGAGATTAAGAGTGCGTGTGAGCGAGATGGCTCTATACCTCTCTCTTGTGACGCGAATGATCGCAGACGGACGGAGCGATCGTTTAAAGAGTCAATCAAAAAGAAGGCGACAACAAATGAACGCAAAGTTGTCCTGAAATTGAACGCATCAAATATTCTTTTTAGAGATCGGTTCTTTTGTTCAGGTATATAATCAAACGAACACCTCTAGTCTTAGGTATTGGCGGTGAATTTGCCAAATTCACCGCCAGATGATTCATAGAGCTGTAGCAAACCGTACGTATTCGTTACTTAGTAACGGGTGCGCCACCTAGTACCGAGTAACGAAACGTTACTCACGAATGCATTTCGTTACTCGCATTTTTCGTATCATTCGTCTACACCGTTTCGGTTCACGCAAGTACCAAATATGTATGTGCGTGTGTACGTGTATTGATCAGCTGTGTGTTATGTTTTATACTTTAACTATTAAATAAAAAAAAATTTAGAATAACTTAAACTCAAGTATACTTTTATTAACAGACTTGAGGTCTTTTAAACACGCGGCAGAAAGTGAAAAACCAAATTGTTTTAATGGGAACGAAATGTCTTAACACTTCCCCTCTGCCTATTCGGCGATGTTCTGAACACTTTGCGAAGCTAAAAAAAAATCTGCATCAAAATACGGAAAATGAAAAAAATCCACCTTACTCAGCTTGGTATATAATGTACAAATGTGTTTTATACAAATTCAAAATGTTACGACACCGTGACATACTGTATGCGCGCGTAGGCAATACGACTCGATTTATTGCTTCAACCGAACATAGCAAGTTATACGTACAGTATCAGGAGTAACGAGTAACGTAACGATACGAAAGTAACGAGTACGGATTGTTATAGTACCGAATACTACGGGTACGCTCGATTTCGTTACTTTTACACCTCTAGTCAATTTGGACGTTTAGATTCAACAATTATAGCAATTACCTATTGTTTAACAAATAGGTAATTGTTATAATTGTTGAAAAATTAAACGCGAGATATTCCTTTCTCGTCCGGGTAAGTTTTTGTGAATGAAAAATGGCAGATCGGCAATGTTTAATAGTATATTTATAGTAGTAGGTGATAACGTTATTGGTAACTATAAGTAACTTCTTCACACGTAATACTGAGAAATGAAAAAAAAAGCCTACATCTAAACTGTTGATGACTCTTAATTAATTTTTTTTAGGTATGACTTTGAAATATTTTACCCTAAATGCTGCTCTCGTAAAAGGAGCGCAGACGCTTCTGTATATCTTTTACCTAAAACTTCGTTTATTTCAACAAAATTGTTAACGTTTGAAAATAATTAAATGCAAACAATGTTGAAATATTCACGGTGTGAAGCAAGCACGAAAACAATATAATATGCAAATTGCCACATTGTATAATAAATTAAAAACCATTTATGATAAATATGAATGTGCTCAGAGACTAATTGCAGACCACATATCTTCCATAGGCGTTACTGTTATATTTTTATAATTAATTATTCGTTATATTATATTTTTGTTTTTGTTTTAAACTGCTGTAATATACAGGGTGGAAGTGTTAACACCACTTTAAATGAAACCATAGTTTTAACTACTCCATAAAAGCCTAATACAATTAAGAAAAAATTTTTTTCCCCAAAAATGAAAAAGGGATTTTTTCAAACAAAATAAATAATAAAATTGTCGTTTTAAAATAAAATGCAATTTGTAAGGACGACGCACGCACACATAAACCTATCAAAGGAACACCGCCGCACACGCCTCATTCCGAAATCGAGTCTTAGATATTGGTGATAAAGTTCAAAGTTGTTGAACCTTTAGTAGTAATTTTGTTTACGTTATTTGGATCTATGCGTAATCGCGTCACACGAGATACAGGTATGGATAAAAATCGTGAAATAAAAAAAAAATCCTACGTCGAAACTGTTGAGGCATCTTGATTAATTTCTTTTGGTATGGGTCTGAAATATTTTACCCTATATGCTATTTCCGTAAAAGGAGCGCTGCCTCTCCACCCTGTATATTATATTAATTTCAACGTACAATACAATGACAAAATGATCGAAGTTCAGACTAATATCAAACAAAAAATAATCATTTTCTTTATTAGCTTTATTTTAATGTATGTAAAATTTGGCCTTTCTGTCATTGAGATAAAGGTCATATTTGTGCGAGGTTATACGATGTGAAGTTCGCCATCAAATAAAATATTATTTGACCTTGGCCGAATAACTACTAAATATTTCCGATCATTACCGAACCGAGGCACCACACGCCATTTTCATAGCAGATGATGAATATTATAAATAACAGTCAGTGTCGAAAATAAATAATGATTAGAACATTAGAAATTTATAATGAATTATATTATCTGCTGTTTGTTATAACGCCCAACTTTACTTAAGATCTATAGTCATAATTCAGAGTGCTTTGAGTCACTCACCAAAAATTATCAAGTCAAGCGCTCACACCGAGCCATCCAAGAGAGATGTCAGAAATATTTTCTCAATCTCAGGCTGATCGTGATATAGAAAATTCTCTGACGTTTTCTGGGATCCTATTGTAAAAGCGTACACATTGTGCCATAAAAGAATTGCGGATTTGATGCAATTGAGTTACAGGTGCACTAAGATTAAGCCTATTCCTGGTGTTAATATTATGAACATCACAAATTTTGGTAAAATCCTTAATGTTTTTTTTAACATACATAACATATTCAATAATATATTGAGATGCAACTGTCAATATATTAATTTCTTTAAACTTTTGCTTTAAGGAGTTTTTAGGGCCTAAGTACACGAATAGCTCAATTCTGCAGGGACAAATATTGGTTGAATACCGGCTGCATTACCCCAAAGTAAAATCCCATAGGACATAATACTATGGAGGTAGTTGGAGTAAACAAGTCGAGCCGTTTCTACGTCAGTTAATGGTCTAATTTTTTTAGCCGCGAAAGCTGCTGAGCTAAGTCTTTTCCCCAATCCATCAATATGGGGTCCCCACTGTAATTTGGAATCTATGGTGATACCGAGAAATACCGTGGAAACGACAGGATCTACGGGTTCACCATTCAAGAGTACATCGGCTTCAACAACTTTCGTGTTAGGTGTTCTAAAAATCATACATTTATTATAGTTTTTTTACTATTCAATAGTAAGTTATTAACACTGAACCAATGTACTACATTCGAGAGAGCATTGTTTACATCGTCATATATAATTTGTCGTCTTTTTATTTTAAAAATCAAAGAAGTGACATCAGCAAACAATACTATTTCATGGTTCTTTTCAACTAGATACGGTAAATCATTTATATATATTAAAAAGAGAAAAGGACCAAGAATAGACGCTTATGGGACCCCAATGCCGATTACAGAACCAGGAGATTCCTTGCCATTCACATCAACCCTCTGAACTTTGTCAGCTAAATAAGCGGTTAGAAGATTAAGTGCACGTTCTCTTATATCGTAGTGATGTAGTTTCATGACCAAATTTGAGGGCTGGACGCAATCAAAAGCTTTAGACAAATTATAAAACATGCCAAGAGAATCCTGCGATCCTTCCCAAGCCTCATATATATTCTTTATAAAAGCTGTTCCAGCATTTGTAGTTGAACGACCTTTAGTAAAATCATACTGAATATCGTGCATAAGATTATGTGAACTAAAATGCACTAATATTTGAATTAGAATATTTTTTTCAAAAATCTTTCTAAACGAGTGTAGTATAGAATTGGGTCGAAAAGTATTGGGATCAGATGTACTACCCGATTTAAATATAGATATGACTTTAGTAAATTTCATTAGGTCAGGAAACACACTATACTCTATACAATTATTAAATATAGTTGCGAGGTGAGAAGCAACAGCGTCTATTATATAACTAATCAATTTGACAGAGATACCCCATAGATCTGACGTTTTCTTGATATCTAGGGACTTAAATGTCTTAATGATGTCTCTTAAATTGACTGTTATAAATTTAAAATCTACATTACATTTGTGTACGCTCTCCTAAATAATGATTCAGCGACGGTTGTGAAGGATATATGTGTATCAGCAAATAATTTTTCAAATACACATGCAACTTCTTCATTAGAGCTGGTTAAATCATTGTCAATTTTTAATTTAAATTCAATGTTACGATCGTTAGCTTTTCTAGTTTCACAATTTATTATGTTCCATGTAATTTTCATTTTGTCGATAGAATTTTTAATTTTGTTTTTAATATATTCTTCTTCTTCTTATAATCTTCTTTTTTAAACAATTTAGGATAAGCTGTAACAAAATTAATAAATGATTCACTATGGTTATATGTTTTCTCACTATAAAGTTCATATAACCTTTGTCTCCTATTATGAATACATTACAGTCGCCCAATCACTAAATGACAAGAAATTCGTGGAATTAACAGTTTTAGAAGTAAATATAGCATCAAACTCACTTTTAATAACATTGAAAATTTTGATTAACAGAGAGGCTCACAATGTCTTAAACTTCTTTAAGCTTGTAAGATTTATTCAAAATTATTAAAGAGCCACTGCGAATTGCTTTTACTCTGTTAAACATACTAGTTACTAGGTGATTATTAAAATTAAAAATAGTTTCAGAGTTTCGAAGCCAGTGCTCTGTAATACAAAGTACATGAATATTATCGCCTTTTCCAGCCATTCGTCTTTATTTAACATCCCTTGTATTTTTTGATGCATCAAGTTTGAATCAATATCATGACAAATAGTATTTATTTTTACATCATTATTACTTTTATTTTTACTACTGTATAACATTTTGCCAGAGACGGCCTCTATTGTCTTATTATTTCATTTAAATTATTTGAAATAGATTCCAAGCAAGTCAAAGTATACCGTTTAAGAGGTACAGTGTTCTTTATAGCCACAGTATTGGCTAAGTTAAATTGTAAATATATATATTTATATTTTCGTTATAGATAAAACGTATATAAGCGCGCCACCACCACGTTCACGTCTGACTGTATACTGTTATTTGCAATCGTTAATTATTATTTTTTTACTTAAATTATTAATATTAAATAATATCAATATTAATTATTTTTACTTAATTATGAGGCCAGTCGTGGCGCAGGGGCACGAAGTGTGACTGTAAAACCGATTAGTTGTGGGTTCGATCCCCACTCGAGGAGATGAAATATTTTCTTAAATTTATATTTCCATTTCTTCGCTCTGGTGTCGAGGCTAAGCGCGGCGTTGAGTTCTGCCACTCAACACGCAAAACCTCCAGAATTCGGCAGAAAGTGGGGAACGGAGTGTCTTAACACTAGGTTCCCTCTGCCTACCCTGCTGTGTGCGGTATACAGCGTGAAGCTGATTTAATTAATTTTTTTATACTAAAATTTATTATAAGTAGCAATGTCCTATTATTTAAAAGTAACAATGAATGGAAAGATCTGTTACAAGTTAGGAAGGAACGCTTAGGCCAATCGTTGCTGTCTATCGCTTATTCCGCGCTCTCGCTTGCACGGTCGGTTCCGGCGGAACGTGACAAAAAAGCATGATTCATACTTTTTCGTGAGTGCAACCAGCGTTCATTGATTTATAAGACTCCACTTTTCCTCTGTAGCATATAAAATATTTGAAATATTATTCTAAGCACTATATGTGTTTCACTAATAGCGTAAATTAACTAAACTTGCGAATAACAGTACAAATAAAATGTACCCAACCTACAGCTACGTTCATAAAAAGGAAAGAGGCCGTCGTGGCGCAGGGTCACACGTATGCGGCGACTATAAAAGCGAGAATTACAGATTTGATGTGAAATAATTTATATTTTCATATCTTACCTCTGGCAAAAAGGCAAACTTCGGCGTTGAGTTCCGCGACTCAACACGCAATGGCTTAAGAATTCGTCAGAAAGTGGGGATCAGAAGTGTTTAAACTCATTAATATGGCTTACTGGCTCCACACGAAATAGGTACTGTATATCCATTACCTAGGTATAGGTACATCCAAGTAAATATATAAATTTTCATACAGAACTTCTAATTTTATTTGTAAAATAAATAAGTTTTTGCATTGTATAATGTATACATTCTAATCTATCTATCTATCATCATCTAATATTATTATATTTACATTTATCAAGAGCAAGTGATTTCTTTATGTACAGTACATATGGGCTAAATGTGTGTCTTATGCGAAACAAAATTTATAATACCTATAAATTTTTGATTGATCTTTGACTTTTTTTCTATAAAATCTTTTTAATTGTGTAAACGCTCTTCATAATTTTAATTAAAATTTTCTAAGTACTTCTTTTATGCTTAGTTTGATTGAATAACATTAGTATCTATGAATTCCGGGACAAAGTGAAACTACTGGATACTGTAATATATATATTTTCTTTTTCTTAATTCCGGGACAATTTCGGATTTTTGGCCATCTGCCAATATTAAGTAGATATATTAGTATTGATATAAGCCGTTATTGGAATGAAATAATATTGTTCTTTAATAGGGAATACCTATATTGTTTACATTATAAAAATTAAAGGTAAGTATATAGATTTTTTTTAAGTTACTTTTTTTTTTTTTTTTGGAAAATTTGATAATTACACGTTTACAATATTCACACTTTTTCTCACAGGAGGGTGGTGAGAGGTTCTCTACCTAGCGTTACGTAGTATCCACTGCGTTCCACATTTTCCATCCAATTTTTAAGACATAGCATTTTCAGTGATGAAGCTCAACGCCGCGCTTGGTCTGAATAGAGCGGAGAAACTGAGGCTATTGTGGCAAAGTAGGACAGCGTCAGAGTTTGTCGTGATGTTAATAGGTTCCATCACTACTCAGTTGAATAACTAACTATTCTTGTAAATATGTAAGAATAACAACAAATAGTAAAGTACTATTCATAATTTACTATTATGACTCTCATTTATCATAGTTCTGAACCATGTTATAATATACATTTAGTTTCCTGTGCAACTTCAGGAAACCAACTGAACAGCAATATATTGTTAAGTACTTATTTATAAATTGAGGCCATCGTGGCGCAGAGGCACAAGCAAGTGACTATAACGCAACGGTACTAGGTTTGATTACTACCGCCACGTTTGAACCCGTGATACAAGTAAGTAATACTGACTTCAATCATGGGTATGGTACTAATTTAAAAATATAAAATGAACATAATTCTTAATATTCTGTATTTTATTAAATAGTAATAGTAATAGAGAAGATTCAGAATAAAAAAAATACAGATATTGTAACATATTATGTTAAAAAAAAGAATAAAAATTACCTCAACAGGTGTGAACCTGCGACCACTCTTAGATTCTGCCGATTCTTTAGTTAGTTAATACGTTAAAATTTGTATAAGGTTTTTAAAACTTTGATCGTTAGCGCCTAAAAGCTATCGCTATCAAAAATTGCTACAATGGAGTTGGTGATCGTTCGCAAATCAAATAAATTAAAAAAAAAGAAATAATTAAGTATTCTAAATAAATTCTTTCAATAGATTATTTGACAGATCATTTAACTTAATTTAATTTCACGCTTTATCCCTAGCGAATCAGAGAAAATGGAGCGCCAAACGCTACGGTCTCTACATACTTCTTTCGCCTCGTCCACTGTCATCAACCAAATATATTTAATTACCTACACGGTGTATCCCGCACAGCGGGGTAGGCAGAGGGAACCTAGTATTTACACACTCCTTTAATATTTTTTCACTGAATTTTGGAGGCATTGTGATTTGATAGCCGGAACTCAACGCCACGTTTTGCCTCGACACCAAAACGAAGAAGTGAAAATATAAATTTAAATAAATATTTCATTCCCTCGACTGGGGATCGAACTCACAATACCAATCACAGTGCCAATGTCATTTAAAAAAATATATATATATATATATATATATATATATATATATATAGTTCTATATTTAATTTTCAAAAGCAATTTCGGAAAATGCCACCCATACACTGTATTATACAAAGTTTGATGACGGTGGTAGTCGATAGCATAAAGTGCTTATATAAGGTCGAAGAGAGTAGCGTGGAAGTTGCCACGGCAGTACTCAGTCGGTTCGCAAGACCCCGCCAGTGCGAGCGTGTGAACGGTTACCCTACGCACCCCACCCTACAAAAACTAATAATATATAACGTTTATACGAAAACTCAATAGTAATAGTTAAATATTAGTTGAAATTCAACAAAAGCTTTGTTATAATTCATTGATATTATACAATTTATAGAAAGTTGTCGAATAGCAGCTACGAAAAGTTTACGATGTTAAAGCGGGAAATATAGTTAGGAAGGTTTAATTTAAATTTATTTATTAAAGTTATATTATATTCTGGATTTTAAAAGTGTTATTGGAGTGTTCAAGTGACTCTTTTATTGCATTGTTAGATAATAAAAAAAGTATCACGCTATTAGCTAGCTGAAAACTAATCAAGGTGATAGTTGTAATAGATTAAAAATACTTAGGTTTCAGTTTTCACAGTAAAACATATTTTACAAAATTCACTCAATTAATGTACCTAGTGCCTCCAGAATTCGGCAAAAAATGGAGAACGGAGTGTCTTAACACTAGGTTCCCTCTGCCTACTCTGCTGTGTGCGGGATACAGCGTGAAGCACTAACAACATTTTATGGAACCTATACATAATATAAAAATATGTAGCTATAAAATACTTGTACGTTGTTCCTCTTATCAGCAATTAATCTTAACTACGAAATTGTTTCCTTTCATTTGTGTGTAGGCAGGAAAATATTATAATATATATGTTCGCTAATATACCATTTGCATGCGATAATTGCTACGCCGTAGCGTGTTTGTAGCGTCGTCTCGTAGCAAGAGCTACGATAAAGTAGACTTTGGATGCGGAGATGAAGCATATTTATATTATGATTAGCCTTTTTTCGGACATTTATTTATTTATCTCTCTCTCTCTTTCTGTCTATCTCGTTGGCACGCTGTTTCAGAGCTCAGCATATGGGCCCTAGTGTTAAGACACTCCGTTCTTAGCTTTCCGCTGAATTCTGGAGGCAATGTGTGTTGAGTGGCGGAACTCAACGCTGCGTCTTGTAATTTATTTATTTAATAGGGAAAATAAAATTTGTTGATATACGAATCAAATTAATATACGAGTAAAGGCAATATTAGCAGTATTTATTATAATTTTTTGATTTATATGTATAATTTATTTTGTAATTTTGGATTTATAAAAATTGTTATATAATATTAGTATTATATATACAATATTAGCAATCTCAAAATGATCGCGATGTAAACTAAAGTGAATTATATTGCGTGTGCGATGGAGAGACGAGAAGACAGAAGAGCGCCCCCACTACAGGAGCAAGGCAAGTAGTCTCTTTTTTTTTGTAATTTATTTTTAAATAGAATTGATTTATGAATATTGCTGAATAATTGTTTATTATTTTATTATGTATAATTCCTAAAAAATATTATGTCATTTACTTGAAACAAAAGATTAAATAACTTAAGGATGGAAAATCAAGATCAAGATAATTTTAATCAAAATAATTTTAGATACTACAGTAATTGAAATATTAATTAAAATATTTACTTTACAATTAATGATTGATTGTATTAGGTTTCTATTAACTTAAAAATAAAAATTTGAGGCCAGTCGTGGCGCAGCGGCACAAAGTGTGACTGTAAAATCGACTGGTTTTGGGCTCGATCCCCACTCGAGGAAATGAAATATATACTTAAATTTATATTTCCATTTCTTCGCTCTGGTGTCGAGGCAAAGCGCGGCGTTGAGTTCTGCCACTTAACACGCAATGCCTCCAGAATTCGGCAAAAAGTGGGGAATGGAGTGTCTTACACTAGGTTCCCTCTGCCTACCCTGCTGTGTGCAGGATACAGCGTGAAGCTGATTTATTTATTTATTTTATTTAAAATTTTCTTCTATATTTCATGCAAAGAAAAAAGTAACGTACTTCTTTATATTATGTACATGTAATTTTAAGTTAGCATATAATAATAGATTCCACAGAAAACGACATTGAAAGAAAATGAAGGAAACCGTTTAAGAATTGATGGCCATGATCTGAATATGTAGTACCTTTTTAATCCTGGTCTTGATGTAAAACATATAGCTCACCCTCGTTTGTTGGTCAATGATCGATATACTTTCGTAGGCCTAAAGAAATTGAAAGTTTGTAGGCTATATATGAAAAAAAAGAAAATTTTAAATCAATACATATATTCAGAGGCCATTATGGAATAGTGCGATCTATACGATGCGTCTGATTGCACACGCGATAGTTGTGGGTTCGATTCCCACTCGAGGGATTCATTAAATTTATTCATATTCCCCGCTTGAGTAACAATTATAAAGTGTGTCGTTGATTAATTCAAATATAATTATGTAGTATGTGGAAAATGGAGAAACGGAATGTCTGAACACTAAGTTCCGCCATTGAAACTTTTAGAGAAAAAAAATAGAAACTATTTCCATAATTATTTTAAGCATTATTTTTTACATAATACACATGTTATTTATGCTGATAATTAATGCTTACATATAATAATCATTAAAACTTAAAATATATTTAAATATAAGAGCTACGATAAAGTAGACTTTGGATGCGGAGATGAAGCATATTTATATTATGATTAGCCTTTTTTCGGACATTTATTTATTTATCTCTCTCTCTCTTTCTGTCTATCTCGTTGGCACGCTGTTTCAGAGCTCAGCATATGGGCCCTAGTGTTAAGACACTCCGTTCTTAGCTTTCCGCTGAATTCTGGAGGCAATGTGTGTTGAGTGGCGGAACTCAACGCTGCGTCTTGTAATTTATTTATTTAATAGGGAAAATAAAATTTGTTGATATACGAATCAAATTAATATACGAGTAAAGGCAATATTAGCAGTATTTATTATAATTTTTTGATTTATATGTATAATTTATTTTGTAATTTTGGATTTATAAAAATTGTTATATAATATTAGTATTATATATACAATATTAGCAATCTCAAAATGATCGCGATGTAAACTAAAGTGAATTATATTGCGTGTGCGATGGAGAGACGAGAAGACAGAAGAGCGCCCCCACTACAGGAGCAAGGCAAGTAGTCTCTTTTTTTTTGTAATTTATTTTTAAATAGAATTGATTTATGAATATTGCTGAATAATTGTTTATTATTTTATTATGTATAATTCCTAAAAAATATTATGTCATTTACTTGAAACAAAAGATTAAATAACTTAAGGATGGAAAATCAAGATCAAGATAATTTTAATCAAAATAATTTTAGATACTACAGTAATTGAAATATTAATTAAAATATTTACTTTACAATTAATGATTGATTGTATTAGGTTTCTATTAACTTAAAAATAAAAATTTGAGGCCAGTCGTGGCGCAGCGGCACAAAGTGTGACTGTAAAATCGACTGGTTTTGGGCTCGATCCCCACTCGAGGAAATGAAATATATACTTAAATTTATATTTCCATTTCTTCGCTCTGGTGTCGAGGCAAAGCGCGGCGTTGAGTTCTGCCACTTAACACGCAATGCCTCCAGAATTCGGCAAAAAGTGGGGAATGGAGTGTCTTACACTAGGTTCCCTCTGCCTACCCTGCTGTGTGCAGGATACAGCGTGAAGCTGATTTATTTATTTATTTTATTTAAAATTTTCTTCTATATTTCATGCAAAGAAAAAAGTAACGTACTTCTTTATATTATGTACATGTAATTTTAAGTTAGCATATAATAATAGATTCCACAGAAAACGACATTGAAAGAAAATGAAGGAAACCGTTTAAGAATTGATGGCCATGATCTGAATATGTAGTACCTTTTTAATCCTGGTCTTGATGTAAAACATATAGCTCACCCTCGTTTGTTGGTCAATGATCGATATACTTTCGTAGGCCTAAAGAAATTGAAA
This sequence comes from Heliconius telesiphe telesiphe, assembly GCA_018249795.1. Classification (NCBI taxonomy): domain Eukaryota; kingdom Metazoa; phylum Arthropoda; class Insecta; order Lepidoptera; family Nymphalidae; genus Heliconius; species Heliconius telesiphe. The sequence continues at coordinate 14,016 of DWLH01000938.1, forward strand.
GTTTGTAGGCTATATATGAAAAAAAAGAAAATTTTAAATCAATACATATATTCAGAGGCCATTATGGAATAGTGCGATCTATACGATGCGTCTGATTGCACACGCGATAGTTGTGGGTTCGATTCCCACTCGAGGGATTCATTAAATTTATTCATATTCCCCGCTTGAGTAACAATTATAAAGTGTGTCGTTGATTAATTCAAATATAATTATGTAGTATGTGGAAAATGGAGAAACGGAATGTCTGAACACTAAGTTCCGCCATTGAAACTTTTAGAGAAAAAAAATAGAAACTATTTCCATAATTATTTTAAGCATTATTTTTTACATAATACACATGTTATTTATGCTGATAATTAATGCTTACATATAATAATCATTAAAACTTAAAATATATTTAAATATAGAGGCCAGTCGTGGCGCAGTGGCACGAAGTGTGACTGTAAAACCGACTGGTTGTGGGTTCGATCCCCACTCGAGGAGATGAAATATTTACTTAAATTTATATTTCCATTTCTTCGCTCTGGTGTCGAGGCTAAGCGCGGCGTTGAATTCTGCCACTCAACACGCAATGCCTCTAGAATTCGGCAGAAAGTGGGGAACGGAATGTGTTAATACTAGGTTCCCTCTGCCTACCCTGCCGTGTGCGGGATACAGCGTGAAGCTGATTTAATTTTTTTTAAATATATTTATTTCATACTATTTACTCTTTTTTATGTTCTTCAAGCGCAAAAATCTCTGCCCACAGCTAGTTATATTTCAAGAGCACATTTATATAAGAGAGTTTGAAGTGCACTCGTTAAAACACTCGTTATTTTCTACATAACTTTTTTTCATCCATTATTAACGCTTTAAATTAAAAATCTTATGTTTATAATAAAGCTTTCAGATCAATTGATGATAATTTAATTTTATGTCGAATGGAAAATAAGTTAATGAACCTGTTTTGTTTTCTCTCTCTCTCCTCTTTTACTGATTTTGTTTACATGATATATATATATATATATATATATATATATATTTCACAAGTTTATAAAGACCATTATTTTATAAAACGTTAAACTGTATCAATTCGCCCTAAAAGGGTATCGTGCTAAAATTTCAGAATTAAGAAGGGGGGTTAAGGGTAAGTATAACTTAAAAAAAATGAAAAATTTTAGTTTGCAGGAATATAATTTTTTTCCTTGACATATCAAAAATTTCAAATTTTCAGATATCTTCTTTTTGACTGTAAACAAAAATAGTTTAATTTTAAAATGTGGCAAAAACGAAACATAAACGCTCTATCTTATAATTACATTGGCTTATTGAAGCTATTTTTTTTCTGTGATCCAAGGGACTAC
>DWLH01000939.1:0-15353 GCA_018249795.1 Heliconius telesiphe telesiphe
GAATTTCGACGTAGCTTGGCGAGAACGTATGGCTAAGTGGTCAAAGCGCCTGGTCGGTTTCCAGGAGGCGCGGGTTCGAGTCCCGCTACGTTCAAATTTTTATACGTTTTCTAAATAAGTATTTAAAAAATAATAATTTTACTTCTAAGTATTTCAATGCTTAGAGAATAATTAACAAAATAGAAACCTTGATTTTTACAAATTGAACACGTTTTAAGTGAAATTATTAAACCGAATTTATAATATATATTTCAAGAATGGGTACTAATCTAAGTGAAAAATCATGTTTGATGTTAAGAATAGGTATTATTCTTAACATCAAACATGATTAAGACTCGCTGGAAGAACGGATATATATCTAGAATGATTCTAGAGGAAATTGAAATACAATACTATTTTCAAATATCTATCTATTTTCAAAAGAGAATACTTAAGCCAATACGAAAGAGTACTATACTACAGGGCAAGATACAGTCAGCTCAATACAAGAATCTAGGGAAGTACTCGTATTTATGTGATAAATCGTTGACGGTAGATTGAATTTAATAAATAATTCTGTTAACTGACAGACGGACGCTACCTTAGTCTACCTTTCTCCAAGGATTACTGTAAAGTGTTCGAAACGTCGAGTTTCCAAAAATGTATGATAATAAATATAAGCGATTGATTTGGTTAATGTATTTCATTTGCAAAAATTGTCAAAATTATTGATTGACCTATTTACTAAGGAAAATCTATAATATTTCGTGTAAAAAAGTTATTTTTGAAACAAAGAACCATACACTGTTTCTTTTTACTACACACAGATCAAGTTTACAGATACATGAAACTAAATTATTATCTTTTGTCAAAGTTTATAATTTGAAGTACAATTGACGCTTTTGACAAGCTGTTTGGAAAATAACGTTTATAAAACAAAATGTTATTAGATCGTCTAATTTTCATCCACATTTATTTTTTGTAGTTATTTTAATTTAGATCCACGAAAAACTGAGATTATCAGTAAATGGTATATCAAATTTAATATTTTTTATTCGTTAAGGTGACTTAAAATATCATCCAAAAACTTTGAGGTGTAAAATATCACTCAAACATTGTTGGGTCATAAATTACCTAATCTGAAGAAGTCGCATGTGACAGCATGTTTCGGTCGAAAACATCAGAACATACTATCTCAAGCGACAGATAGCACCCGCGCATCATAAACGTGATGTTTCTTAACAAAGTCTAGAGAGATTGGATAGTTATATGGAACAATCGAAGATTGACGTAGGAGATAGATTATTAATATTGGGCGTAAGTATATTATATTTACTGTATAATATAGTCATCGTTTGTTGGGATTCGCACGCATATCGTCAGTATAGTGCACTTTTTTATAGACGAAACTATTATATTATTTGGCCTTCTTTAAGCTAACCTCTTTCGTAAGAATAAATATTTGATTCATGTGATTATTTTATTATGTGGCTATTAAAAACTAGATAGGTAGTTATTTTATTTACAACTATTATTTTCATATTTAGAGTAACTCAGTTGTAGTCGTCGGTAAGTCAGGTGTTTTTCATAAAAATATGGGAGTGGATTGTCTTAACACTAGGTTCCTAGATACCCTTACTACCTTGCTTTATATGGGATGAAACTCTACTTTTTAATATAATTTAGGAAAAAATATTTCTACGAGGACATGATACTTAATAGCTTTAAGTTATGCTAAAGAACTTGAAGGTTGTAGTAAAGCAATACATAATAGTTGTTACCGGCGTCGAGTTAAATGTTTGCTACTTTCGGTTACCAGAGGAAATTTAATTTTAAGCTTTTTAACAATTTATTTTTATTTAACGCTTAGAATTTTTAAATTACAAATCATGAGAATTGAAATTCAAAAATGCCAATTGGTTGGGATAGAAGAGAGAGCGTACCGATCAAGATGTTTGGTCGATACACATAATAAAGTTTGCGTGAGTTTATTAGGGATCTGTTGAGTTACTGCTAACAAAAGAGGAGTATTAGTATACTTTTTATATATTTAACTGTCAAAACCTGAACAAGTAAGACAAAAGTTCTGGTATTTGAAAGAAATGAAGAAATGCAAGATCAGTGGAAAATGGTAAGATATTAGAACAAATGTATGAAGTGGTATATTTAGAAAGTATGTTCAGTAGAGATGGAAGATACGAGATAGATGCGGAAAAGTGCATTGCTGTCAGTAACAGGGTTAATGGTGCCTTAGATGCATTGATGAGACGGCGAAACATCAGCAAAGTTGCACGTTTGGCCGTACACAATGCAGTGTTTGTACCAACGCTGTTATACGGTAGCGAAACGTGAGTATTACAGAATAATGAATGAAAAATGAATTTGGTGGGCTGTTTGGCGCTCCGTTCTCTCTTACTACCCCGCTAGGGTTACAGCGTGAAGCTAGATTAGGTTAGATTAGATTTAGCTGTTGTCCCTATTTTGCCAATATTTTTTATGAATTTTGAAACATATAAGTATAAGTATTTAAGGTACTCCATCTCTTAAGATGATGCTAGCTGTAAACTACAACGTTATTGACAAAAATTAAAATAAGAAAGCTTGATCTTATAAAATCTGCAGGATGATTAAAAAATATATTAATCCTGCAAGATGCTAGTTGTTAGACGACTAAAAGTGTACAAAAATCTGTAAGGCGCAAATGGAAAACCGCCAATCAGAAACGTAGTGATCGTCAACGAGCTGCCCGTATTGTAGTCTAAATTCTTGAAACTTTATTTTTGTTAGCATTTCATCCATTCATTTCATCCAGTGGCCGAAAAAAATAAAACGCGATAGAACTGCGTTATAAAGATAAAACGTGAAATTGCAAAAAGACTAAAATTTAAATAAAAGTGTATAATATATAAAAAAAGATGATGAAACCAATGACCATGAATAACATAATATAGACTAAGAAAAATATTTTAAACTTGGGATATTCTTAATTCTTGAATTAACAATGTTATTATTTATAGGTCTTTGGATATTGATCAAACTAAGATAATATAGACTGCTCTGAAAATACCCGTCGTAAGAGAGACTATTCAATCTATATTGGTTTGTGATGATACATACCAGGGCTACAACTGGGAAACGGCATACAGTAACATATTAAATATTATGTTAGTGAGAGTGGTAACTCTCACGAGGAGGTATCCTCGATCTGTAGAGAGTTCTACATATATCATATCTACATTTTCACATCAATAAAAAATCGTAAAATACTGTGTTCTTACTTTTATTTAACAAAACAGACCATTCTATATTAGTACAATACCAGCAATGAACTCGATGTCAGCGGGTCTATGACACACGACGCGTTTATTTCGCTTATAGTTAATTTATTACAGGTGTGTCGTTGCCTTTTTTCTTAGATGCTGGAACTGTTGAGTTGTTCTATTCGCAGGCACATTAGTAGCGTAACAGCTGCAGTAAAACGAGCACTAAGCTGAAAAATATACAGTCCAATTGATAACTTCCTATTTACAAAAGTTGGTTAAAAAGAGCTGAGACCCTTTTTTCTTGGACCCATCCCCGCAGTTTGTGTAATAATTTCACGTGATTTTTTTACCATTATTTTAATTATTTAGCGTTAACTACTGTCTTTAATATACATTTTTTGGTTGTTGTTTATAATTTAGGTTGCTAATATATGTACATTTTGTACCATGTGGTGATCATTAAAGTTTTTGTATTAATATTAAAGTCTTTCAACACAAAATATTTATTACAAATAAACTCGAAACTCACATAATTATAGTACGAAGGAACACACAGCTTTTGAATAATACTCGTATATCATTAGGAGTGTAAAGTACATAATTATATCGGAAATAAAGCCCAAGTCGGTGATATATGACTAATGTGTTTTGAATGAATTCAATAAATAATTTTCTGTCTTGTCATTTTTCATATGTTAATGTGTATAACATTTATATTTTCCTACAATGACACGCCATTAAAACTTTATGATTAATTGTTAAAGAATAATACCGTTACATTTAAATAGAAGAGAATGATTTTGTTAATATATTTTTTATAAATAATGTAAAAGGTATAATTGTTGGGGACAGTGCCCTGTGCCTACTTGAATTGTTGTAGAAATAAAAGAATGGACTGTATATTTCTACTTAGTTAATATTACTACTTACTAAAAAAAGCAAAGCTTGATTTATTTAAGTTTGACTGGGGCTTACAATTATCTGTATTTGATGCTTCTAACGTTTCTATAAGATCCGCTTTATTAGAAATAAATTTAATAAAATGTTGAAGCGTGGGGGGTTCATTAATGTTGTTCCTATGAAACTCCCATTCCCTATTTGTGACCTTATCTAATTTAGAAGACACCATATAAATTATTAACGTATCCCAGTGTTGAACTGGTTGACCTAAATTCGCTAGTGCTCTTAAGTTTTTATTTATTGTATCAATTAGATTACGCAAACTTATACTGGATTCCTTTTGTATATTCCTTTTCTTTTTTTCTTGGCGACTAGAAAGCTTTCGGCAATGCGTTGACGGCACGACGAACCATATGCTTCAGTGTTCTGGAAGAACAATATGATTCCGGTATTCGTAAACCTTCCGCTTCCGGGTTTCTTGAAGAATAATGAATCCAACTCGAATGGACCAAAATATTGGGGACAGTGCCCTGTGCCTACTTGGGTAGGGAATACTGCCTTTCCTGAATTGTTGTAGAAATAAAAGAATGCACTGTATAATTATATATTTGACTTCACATAATAAAGTACCCAGACAATAGTAAGTAAAATGTCGTTAAAGTGGGACTTGAAATGAGAAAGGTTGAAATGGAAGTGAGGACGTGTGCCCGGTCGCTCCGGTCGACCCTGCTCCCCCCGCCGTCGCTGCGTCGCCGCGCCCCGCTCTAAAGACGCGCGGACCAATGCCCACGCGCAAATGTCAGGCGCAGTGTCCTCAACATAATATAATATTTTTCTATTATTTATTTACCTGAATATCTATGAAATGTATTTAATTAAGTAAACACTAATAGTTTTTACCATTTTTATAAACAAAGTATTGAAACATCTATCGGACTCGCCCAACGAACATTCCGTACCAATTTCAAGATTGTTGGTCAACAGGAAACTTGACAAAATTAAGTTTGCGAGCGTATGCAATAATTTGATATGAATATAACTAAATGTGTAATTGTTTTTAATTGAAATATAAATATTAATTTCCATTTTTCGGGTGTATTCTTTTAATCACGCATGTGGTGTGATGTGCCAAATGTCGTAACTTTAGGTCCACGAAAAGGTATTGCAGATTTGAATATTGGATACTAATTTCAACTTGATACCTACAATCGCAATAATAAATCGACATAAAGTCTATCTATAATCTTGACAGACAGACAACAAAGTAATCCTATAAGAGTTCTGTTATTTCCTTACGGTACGGAACCCTAAAATGGTTTAAATAAGAAAGCACGACTTAACTAGTAAACACATTTTTAAAGCCAAACAAATGAAATAAAAATTATATCGGATATAACAGATCGGGAATAACCGAGCAAAGGATTTATTAAATAAAAAACTTTTATGGCACAGACGTTTCTACAAAGTAGAATTGTAAGACCATATAAATATAGATAAAGTTACTATATTTGTATACATATTGTATCCTAAAATAGTACAGTTATTCATTTAAGTTACTCACTGAAATCTATATGTATGTATGAATAGATTATATTGTATAGACTACTAAAATGGTTAACTAAAAACGTATATTGTTATACGAGCTGGGAAATGTGGATGGAAGAGGCGTCGCGCGCAGATCCTATCAGTTCATCGCTGGCCGCCCCCATGGCGCCCGCCTTCTACGACGCTACGCCGACTCTACAAACTAAGGTTTGCTACGAAATAAATTCGTTGTGAACGCTAGTGCATAGTGAATTTATGTGAAAGTGACAATCTACTGTGAAAAGATTTAGTCTGTAATTTAATTGTGGTGAAATATTTCTTAAAATGTGTTTGAAACGTATTTGTAGTTTGCATTGGATAATACTATTCCTGCTTCTATTTAAAGGTAAAACATATTTTATTTATATTTTTTGTATAGAATTATGTATGTATATATAAATATGATTAAATGAAAGTATGATTGCAACTGTCCTATAATGCATACTTTAGAAAAGCTAAATTATTTTTGTAATGAAAATCTGATATTATAGGACTTTTAATTTTTAATTGTACTTTTTTGCTTGGAGACTGTATTTTTATGCGTTATTGTAGGGAATAAAGAGAGTAAATTGCGTTACTTTGGATTTAGCTTCTGTGTTTGCGATTTACGAGTAAGTATTACGTTTTTTTAATAGGTTTCCTTAATCGTTAGTTTTAATAAAGGAAAAAATAAATATTAAGTAATTTTATTACATAATGTATTATCGTTATGTAATTTTATTGTAATCAAATACACATATTAAACTTCCAACTGAAGGAGAGAGAGAGCGCAGTGCTAAAAATATTGGACTAAGAAAGCTTAAATTTAGTACACATCTTACCGTAAATCTGTATAATTAGGTATTCTATACAATACCTAAGTAATATATAGAATATCTAAAACGTGTAGATAGTATATTAAATATTATTTATGCATCTAAATATTCTTTATTCAATTAGGCCATTACAAGAACATTTGAAACGTCAAGTTTCATAGAAATGCCAGTAGTGTTAGTTCTACAGAAAGTTACCACCGGCACAGAAGGAAGATATTTTTAGGAGAGCCGGCAAAAAACTGACCAGTTGTTGTTTTCAAAACATAATTTACAATAGATGATTTATTTTATACGTTGCATAGGTATTCTTTACTATACCAAAAACTCAGTCGGTAATATATGTAAAAGACACGAACAAGGAAGGACAAGGAAGAAAAGGATGTGTGCCCACACATCCTTTTCTTCCTTGTCCTTCAGAGATATTTTTATTAACACTTATATGGCCAAGGCCACCGTAACTACAAATTTGGCTTATTTTAAATACAGGTTAGATTAGGTTAGAAACTTAAAAAGGACTAGCCTTTTTTAATTTTTTTATTTTTTTTCGTGAGGAAATCTTTTTACGGATACCATCCCGAGTGGGGACTCGAGCGGGTTATGTGAGGCTCACGGATCGGCAGATAGTAGGCCGTCCGAATACCCACTAAAATCTCACGGTACTCCTCCTCGACCGCCACTGGCCGCGAGACGCGGGGACATTAGTCGTCCGCGAAACGCGGCGGCGGGAGCCTGCAAGACACGTCGCGGAGTCAAGGGTGTGTGGTTACCTTCGATTTTATGTGATGGAGGTAAAGGCGAAGGTCAAAGGGAGTATAACCGAGCCTCTAGGAACTTTAAGTGGCAAATTGCTAGAGAAAAGTCCGACCATATTGCCAACATCTGTGAGAAGCTTTATAACTACGCGTCAGAAACCCATCAGTTTTTTCCTATATGAGGACGCAATAAAAATATTACGTAATCAGCTAACTGCACCGCAAGGACAATGACCAACGACCACAAAACTCGAATATTGACAAAAAGGAACGCTGCCCATTCAAAATATAAGAATGTTTACTTCACATTTTAAAAAGAAACCAACAACAACTTTAACCAATCAAGAATAAAAAAGGAACGGACAACAAAAGTCTGTGGCGCCTAACAACTCATATAAAAAAAAACCCAACAGTTTTTTTCTGGTTTACCTAATCCACCGCTGAGCTGCGCCTATTGAAAGCAAGGTAGAGGTCTAAATAGTTAGTCTGGACATGGCGAAGCCCTTTAATCAATTGTAGCACAAGGCGCTCCTTGCAAAATTTTCTGAGAATTTATGCAAATGGATCACCAGCTTTCTCACTGGGCGCAACATCAAGGCAACTTTCGACGGTTTTTACTTCGAATAAAAATCAGCTTTACGCTGTATCCTGCACACATCAGGGTAGGCAGAGGGAACCTAGTGTTAAGACACTCCGTTCCCTACTTTCTGCCGAATTCTGGAGGCATTGCGTATTGAGTGGCAGAACTCAACGCCGCGCTTTGCCTTGACCCCAGAGCGAAGAAATGAAAATATAAATTTAAGTAAATATTTCATCTCCTTGAGTGGGGATCGAACACATAACCAGTCGGTTTTACAGTCACACTAGCCTCTGCGCACCGACTGGCCTCAATAAATGCATGTTGACGCTGGTGTCACCCAAGGCTGCATCTGGATGCAGCCTTGGGTGACACCAGCGGGGGGGGGGGGACTGGTCCCCCACGCTGTTGCTTATTGACGACATATCAAAGGATTGTAACATATACGCAATTCTTTCTGGGGAAAACATCGGGAAGTGCCGAAATAAACTTGTGTCTTCTGTTGAGGCATCACCCGGGATTGTATCCTTATGGGTGAATTAAAATTAAATTAAATTAACTTCACGCTGTATCCCGCACACAGCAGGGTAGGCACAGGGAACCTAGTGTTAAGACACTCCGTTCCCCACTTTCTGCCGAATTTTGGAGACATTGCGTGTTGAGTGGCAGAACTCAATGCCGCGCTTTGCCTCGACACCAGAGCGAAGAAATGGAAATATAAATTTAAGTAAATATTTCATCTCCTCGAGTGGGGATCGAACCCACAACCAGTCGATTTTACAGTTACACCCTGTGCCACTGCGCCACAACTGGCCTCACTTATGGGTGAAACTGATTCAATTTAGCCGCGCACTATATATGCACATTTAGCCCTAGCGTTTCGAGTAACTACCTGTATCGGGATGTCGTCGGGATCATTTGGAAAGCAAGGCCAAGTTGCTCACTGGCAGAGTGGGACAATACTTTGCGTAAAACACTGATTAGCTCTGTATACGACCCAGGTTCGGCCACATATGAAGCACTGGTCTCATCTCCAGAGATGAGAGCTGGTGCACCTGTATCAGCTTGACCCATTTAATCGCATACAACGTAGAGCCGTTCGTTATTATGGGGAGTGTTCTGGCAAACTGTCTGGACGTGATACCTGCCGCCGAATATTCTAACCGTGCTGTTACATACCATCACAAACTTAAATACCATCCGCACCATCTGGATATTTGGCACTCCATATATCCAGATGGAGCGGACTCGATCAGAGTGATGTAGAAATTTCAAAATACGATAAAAGTGAGCAGAGTGCAAACACAACGAAATATATACATTAAAATAAAAAAAATATTTGTAAAAACAAAAACCCCGACTGCATAAAACTCAAAAGAAAATAAACAAGTCCAATAGTTTATTAGGATTAACAGTCAGGACCTCTTTAAATTATGCGGGGTTCCTGGTAAAGATTTTATTGATTGAAGAATTACTTAAAGGTCCCGACTGTTAATCCTAATAAACTATTGGACTTGTTTATTTTCTTTTGAGTTTTATGCAGTCGGGGTTTTTGTTTTTACAAATATTTTTTTATTTTTTACTTTTTTGTTAGAATTCTTTATGGTAATCATAATCATGATATACTTTTTTGAAATCCTCGTAGTAAGCTCTTGAATTTGAGATCCATATTGTGGTATTCGAAACGATTTTTTTTTTCACTAAGTCCAATGGCGTCCCACAGCCGCCATGATTGTTTTTATTTAACATCACCTATCTAAAAACACTTGGGCTGCTAATACGAATCTAACGATACCTCAAATATGTCAATCTGTTCAGCGGTTCTGGAGATATGAGGTAATAAAGAATATTACATACATACAAGATACGCGCGAAAAACATAACCCTTCCTTAGCAGTCGGGAAAAATGCATACACCAATGTTACGTAATCATTTAAGAGGATTGTGGAGAGAGAGTAAAAATTTTAATAAATCTGCTCAAGTAATACTTGAACGGCCCCTGTGGTATATTACGTTACTATAATATTACTTGTAAAAGAGTGCGTAATTAACCTCCTGCGGCTTTGTATCATTTATATAAGACATAAAACGGAAAAAAATCAGACATCGCTATTCAATGGAATTTGCCCAAACTTATTGTTACTGTGGTTCGATACTAAATGTTTGCCCACCTTCATAAACTTCGATCAACTATATACTAGATAACAGATTGCATACAAACAGAAATTTATAATATTATTACACTTATGACATAATTTGACATTATTACCACTGATTTTTAAATTTATGCGCCGCGGCTTACAGTATCTTGTCGTAATGAGCTTACTAAAACTAAATTATAAAATTTTGCTTCTTTTCTTTGGAAATCAAAACCTAACAAAGTCTTTTTCTTCTCATCATAATCGAAGAATGGAAGATAATAATACCGCGTCAGTATAATTGTAAAAATTAAGCCAAATCAGTCGCAGAGAGTAGGCCATTTTTTAGACTGTAATCCTTAATCAAGTATATATAATAATTGATAGAACTTCATAAACGATAATTGGTCGATGAAGTTACATGAAATATACAGGCCATAGTCCATAAACAAGTGGTTTTTTTTTTAGTTTTAATTTTCACTTACACATCATTCATTTTGTGCCGTGTGATCCCGGCCTAGAATAGGATCATCCTGGTACTGGTTGTGTCGTAAGAGGCGACTAAAGTACGTGTGGTAGAGTCACGTCGCCAGCAATGGCAACACGCATGGGGAGACTGGACCGGATCATTATCACCCCCGGCATTTAAAACCGGCGTTAAGTAGTGGCTTTATGCCACTGCGTTTCGCATCAGGTAATGTCGGGCTCCGGCGCCCAACACAACTTAAAGGCCGGCAACGCATCTGTAGCTCCTCTGGTGTTGCACGGTGTCGTGGGCGGCGGTGATCACTTACCATCAGGTGGCCCGCACGCTCGTTTGCCTTGCCTTATCCATAAAAAAAATAAAACACTACAGACTTATGGTCCGTAAATTGTGTTATCCTATACATTTCTTTTAATATTTTGTACAAGATATCCCCAAGACAGTTTAATTATTAATTTCAGTTGCCATTTGCTAACTTAACTGATTGATTGATTACAAATATATATAAGCATCTGGTTAGCAATATTATTAGAATTATCTTTATTCCCTAATGGGAATGATGTATAATTTGTTGCAATAACCTAACCCACTTAACATAAGAGCAACTGCTAATAATTGATATATATCATACAAGTAATACTTGAGTTTCCATTTATAGGATTCTAGAGGAATCCCAGTGTAATAATACCTGTATGATATAAACATATTTCGCATGCAGCAGCTTCGTCTATTTTTTTGGTACTACTACTACTAGGTCAATAGCGATAAGGGTTGTTGTAGGGGTCGTAGATCGAGAAGGAGATCTAGAGTTTGTCAACTGCGATCCAGAGGTTATATAACTTAATCACTTAATCGATTACTCTCTCTTAATCGACTAAAACAGCGTATTGTGTCAAATTCAAAATATATTTACCGTACAGTACAGTACCAAAAAACGTAATTGCTTCTCTAGTTTCATTGACTACTGTATTACTTATGCCAATAAGTACCGATTAAAAGTTGTGTGATTATTACTTACCATATATACAAAAGATTTATAACTATGTTTAGTTATTTTTTAAACAAAGAATTTAAGCTTAATCTGCCGACTGTGATATAGCTAGTATTTCAAATTTAAAATTAAATGATTTTCTTTATATTCAGTATAAAGAAAATTGTTAGAGAAAGCTAATCAGCGGACTGTGACTTATTTGACCACTTTATAGTACTTTATAGTAGTAGTTTAAAATATTAATATAAACATCTAAATATTATTCTAGTCATCTAGTGAGATATTTTATAAAAGAATACATTAATTATTATTTCAAAGTCTTACGTATAGATGACATAAAATAGTGTTGGCATTGGGAACCGATGTCTCATGTATTTTTCCCATTTTTTCAATTATTTTATTTTATTGTTTTATTAATTTAGATAGAGTGTATACCCCACTCGAGGAAATTAAATATTTATTTACATTTATATTTTAATTTCTTCGCTCTGGTATCGAGGCAAAGCGCGGCGTTGAGTTCCGCCACTCAATATATAATGCCTCCAGAACTCGGCGAAAAGTGATGAACGGATTATCTTAACACTAGGTTACCCTCTGCCTACACTTTTTTTTTACGTGACTAAATCCTGTTACGGATACCGGCTCGAGTGGGGACTCGAGCGGGTTATGTGGGACTCGTGGACTGGCAGATGTAGGCCGTTCGAATACCCACAAAAACCTCACGGTGCTCCTCCTCGACCGCCACTGGCCGCGAGACGCGGGGACATTAGTCTTCCGCGACCCTCTGCCTACCCCGCTGAGTGCAGGATACAGCGTGAAGCTGATTTAATTAAATTTAGATAGAGTTTATAAAATTTTAATTTTATTTTAAGCAAATAATTTTATAAATTATATTAATAATAATTGTTATAAAATATTTTTTTTATATTAATTATATTATTCACCTACACATTTTATTTATTATATGGATCGTTACATTGTGATTATCGAACATGTCCAAAAAGATTTAATCTGGCACCAATAAATGTTTTATATTTTCATTTCCTCGCTCTGGTAACGAGGTAAAAGGCGTTGTTTAGTTCCGCCACGCAACATGTAACGGGATCGGAGTGTCTTAACACTAGGTTCCCAGGTTTCCTCTGCATACTCCGTTATATGGTGGAAGATAGGCAAACAAAAGCGAATCGTCCTTGGATTGTAGCTAAGTAAGTAAAGTATTCCTTTTCGAGAAATTTTTTTTACTAAAATGTGTATTATTTTCACTTGTTGCTGTGAGTTTCTCTCAATATACTCTAAGGATAGATTTTATCACGCTCGCAGTGTTCATAACTTAATAATAATACATTGTCTTACGCAAATTTATTACGTTAGAAGTAATACTCTATATAAATACATCCTGAATTTGGGTTTCTTAAAATGTCAAATTTGAAAGTTTTTATTAGTGAAGCGCTCCATTTTTATTTTATTTAATGTATATAATATTTTTAGGTTCGAATATATTTTGCAAGCAATATCCTTGTAAAATGTTAGACAGGACAATGGTCCTAAATCATTGATTTATAATAGCTTTACATTTGAAGCCGCATATAGCCGGGTAGGCAATGGAACATAGTATTAAGACACTCAGTTTCCTATATACTGCTCAATTTTTTAAACATCACTCAACGCTGCGCTTTGTCTTATTACCAAAGCGAAGATTTAAAAGTAAATAATTTAAATTAATCAAATATTCCCATCAGGTGACTCGTACGCTCGTTTGCCTTGCCGTGTCTTTTTCCATAAAAAAATACAGAAGCAAAAAACTAAATAAAATGTTTTTAAAAAATATATATATATTTCGTTTTTGTTGTAAATATTTACAAATATATGCAACAAAAACAAAATATTTAAGAAAATATTTTAAAAAAATCACTCAACTCAATACTCAATACAAAAAAAAGGATAAATATGTAAAAGGTATATGGGAGTTCCTTTATTGGTAGCGAGGCAAAGCGCGGCGTTGAACTCCGCCACTCTACACGCAATGACTCCAGAATTCAACGGAAAATGGGTAACAGAAGTGTCATAACGGGAACCGAATGGAAAAGGCAGGGACCATTTCCATGCCTTTTCCGTCTATAATGTTAATAGCGAGAGGGAAAAAAGGTGCTGAATATTCTTAATTATGCCATCAAAATGTAACACGCTTTTATTATTTATTAAGTTTTGTATTTCTTATGAGAGTTAATTGATTTTTAACTTTTTAGTTCATTTTATTAACAAATAATAAAAGCTTGTTGTTAAAAAAGGTATTTTTTCTTTAATTTTATTTTATTATTTAATTGAAAGTCTATTGAAGATACATTTTATATTTGAATTTTTTTATTTCGTTAACTACGTAATAATCCATTCTTAAAGAACTGAACTGAACTAATATAATCTATACTGGAGGATTATTTATAAATATAGCCTAACTTGAGACCAGTCATGGCGTAGAGGCACAAAGTGTGACTGTAAAATCGACTGGTTGCGGGTTCGATCCCTACTCTAGGAAATGAAATAATTATTTACATTTATATTTTCTTTTCTTTGCTATGGTGTGGAGGCAAAGCGCAGCGTTGAGTTCCGCCACTCAACACGCAATGCCTCCAGACCTCGGCGGAAAGTGTGGAACGAAGTATCTTAACACTATGTTCCCTTTGCCTACCCTTCTGTGTGCGGGATACGACGTGAATCTGATAATGATTAAATTTATAACGTAACTTAATATACATTTAATAGATATAATACAACGATTTTTTTAAGAATACTATAATACATTACAGCTTATATTTTCTACGATTGAGTACATCATACGCATTTATAAAACTAAAGTTTCGTCATAAAACTTCAGGGATATAAAAAATCTTTGAACTGTCGCTAAAAGCCCTTCGAAAAAAATATGTGCCACGTATTAAGTTCATATATTCAACCGAAGACGTTTTAACTCTTATAAAACAATTGTAATTAAGGAAAAATATCTGTTATTACTATTATTTATCACACGAAGACTTTGAAAGGTATTTCTGGAGCTTTGAGCATATTAAAGACTAGCGGCCCGCCCGCGACTTCGCCCGCTAGAACTACATGATTATTTATTTAATAAACAGAATTGACTGACAACTAACTATAATGACGTGTAATATGATTTTTTATTACTTTAATCTGTAATCTTCAAATATGATTTTTTCCTACATTACCGTAATTTCTTTTTCGTTTTTGTAACATTACGTGTATATTTTTGTAACATTACGTTATTTTAGCTTATGTTATGTACGTTTTAGCATAATTATAAAACTCTATTAAATGTGCTGATGTCAGTGAATAATTTAATTTACTCCTTCAGAAACCTCCTTAAATGTTAAATTATTGATTTGGGTAAGGATTCATATTCTTTGTAAAATGACTGCATATTAACACCTGTACAGTTTATTAAATTAGTTACATATATTATTAGCTGAATACAATTGGTAAATATGTAGTTACAGAGTACACGTAAAAAGGATGTTTTTAGGCATTTTTGCCGACTGCTAAGGAAGAATTATGTTTTTCGCGCGTATCTTGTATGTATGTAATATTCTTTATTACCTCATATCTCCAGAACCGCGGAACAGATTTACATATTTGAGGTATCGTTAGATTCGTATTAGCAGCCCAAGTGTTTCAAGCCCAGAAAAAAAAAAAATCGTTTCGAATACCACAATATGGATCTCAAATTCAAGAACATTGTGCCGTGTGATCCCGGCCTAGAATAGGATCATCCTGGTACTGGTGGTGTCGTAAGAGGCGACTAAAGTACGTGTGGTAGAGTCACGTCGCCAGCAATGGCAACACGCATGGGCAGACTCGACC
>DWLH01000940.1:0-15337 GCA_018249795.1 Heliconius telesiphe telesiphe
CACGATTTTAAGTTCCGCCATTCGACGCGCAATATCTGGAAAATTGGGTAGTGCATGGGGAATGGAGAGTATAACATGTATAATAGTATATGCATGTATAATAGTATATGCATGTATAATAGTATATGCATGTATAATAGTATATACATGTATAATAGTATATTCCACCTGTCTACCTTGTTATACGGGATACGGGATTAAGCTTGATTTACAATGGTGACAACAAGTTAGTAGTAGAGATGCAAAGAAAATAAAAGCCTTCATGAAGTATATAAAAGGAACTTTGATCAAATACAATAGTAGTCGTGTTTCGTAGTCAACAACATTATGCTTTAGAATGTATGAAAAAAGAGAGGAAATTGATTACATCCTGTTTGTCGATCTTGCAAAATATACAAATCATCAATTCAGATGTTGTCCTTAAACTTAACAATAAAATTTTAGGACAACATCTGATTTTATTTGCTGTGAGTTTAATTGCCACTGAAAACGAATCATTTTTATTTTTTGGTCAAAAGAGAAAGTGATATATAGCGATAAGCTATACACAAAATATCCAGAATTCAAGCGGACTTTACTTTCCACCTGTCTTTTCACTAAGTTCTCTCAGCATATGCTATAAGAGAAAAAATGGAACTTACAAAATATCTCTTTATATTACATACGCATTACACGAACAAGACAATACATCAAGTTTCAACTACTGCATACCATTACAAAATAATCTGAAACATCCAATTAGCAGACACAGGTGCGACATCACTGGAATCAAAATAAATCAGTCGTCTGCAAATATTTAGGTGACAGGAGAGGACTTCAGCCAAGTATAATATATACTTTAAATAACTCTTGAGCAAAATGAACTTTAACACGACGCTTTGAGACTTAGTATAGCGTTAAATAATAACTAAATCTTCGCGTCAAATAATATTCATTGCAATATATTCTCTATATTAATAACAGTAAATACTAAAATAATTACTAGCTACTAAAGCTAGTACATGAGTATTTGTAGTAAGGAGCAAAACATCCGGCTCGAAGGACCATCTAATCAAATTGGTCACGCACATTCCTGCGCGCGCGCCGCCTTTGACGCATACCACGCGGGCAATTAGGATCAGAATTGATTCATTTACTTCGGATATTCTTACCAGCCATATCAAAGGGAACGTAATGTAATACATTTGTTCATTACGTCTTTCCTTGTTGATTAAAGAGAGTGTAGCGTGTATAATTATTGAGACGTTTATTTATGTGGGTATATAATTATATATTATGTTGATAGTAATAGCTGTGGCGTGGTTCTACTGCTAAGTTTCAGAAGAAAAATTTTATCACTTAGATAATCATATCGGAAAGCAAAATAATTTCTAAATCTACTAAATAAAATATAAGTATTACTTTACTCAATATATATATAAATATATTAAAAAGTTATAGTTGGGAAAATATTATTTTTTTGTATTGAAAGTTATAATTTACTGTTTATGTTCCTTTAATAGTAGACACTTAAGGTTTGTAATAACAATTATTATTAATTATTATTACAAGCTTTTATTCGACTTGCCGTGTATGTATGTGTTAGTGTATGTGAAATATTGCAAGTCCAATTTGACCCAATTCCCAGTGGCCGTAATAGCTGAAATTTGGATTACGACTTCATTTCTGATGACAGTAAAATTATACATAACCAATATTGTTGTTCATCCAAAATGGCCGCCATAACAAAATGGCACTAGTGGCAAATATTCGCACAACTCTCTTTATATGGGTATGAAAAGAATGAGATTCGTAAAATACAGCACACTATAGAAATATTTAGAAAATTTGATATAAAAAGGTGTTTTAATTTATAATTTATCATTAATATTAGGATATTTGATAATAAGAAGTTTAAAGCTTCCTTGCAGTCATTAGACATTCTAAGACAATCTTTTCTTATTAAAGACAAAGTCTAGACGAGTACTACAGTGGAATTTTAATTAGTACATAGTAAGGTCACAGACATATTACATTTGTTGGAAATAATAATTTTACGTCGTATTTTATGCGATTCAACGACTTTTTTTATAGGAGAAATATTTTTTAATACTGTTCAGTCCTGTACCTACAACAAAAAAGCATATACAGTAGAAGAATATTAAGAAGAATAATAATAAGATTATATAGGTATATTATGGTAGAAGGAGTATGATTATTAAAAAGTAAAAATATAACATCCCCGAAATCGTCGTAACAATGGGTGTTAAAATAAAATATTCATCAGCCATAAATTTAATATGCTCAAGCATACTTGAAGATGTAAAATAGAATAACTGATTATAATTATTCTCCAGTCATCCAGTGATATTTCAACTACATTAAATTAAAAATAAAATAAAACGAGGCAAAGCGCGGCATTAAGTTCCGCCACTTAACACGCAATGCCTCCAAAACTAGGCAGTAAGTGCGGAACGGAGTGTCTTAACACTAGGTTCCCTCTGCCTACCCTGCTGTGTGCGGGAAACGTGAAGCTGTTTTTTTTTTTTTTAAATATAAAAAATTAACGCTGCTACAATACAAATTTTGTTGTTGTTTATATCACATAACTCTAACCCAACGTTACATTACTAAGTCATAAATAAAGTTACTGAATAACTGCCGACGATGCAACCAAACTTACTTTCCAAATACCCACCATTAAGATAAGTACGCACAGGTAAATAATCTGGTAGCTAATCCCCAAACTTTGATACGTGAGTAGGTGGAAAATGGCCAAAATTTAAGCTTTGATCGTACATCCAGGGATCGAGCTCTTGCTATGCAAGCTTACATATTCCTAATGTATAAACTTTAGAAACTCCATACGGTTTATTGTTTTGTTATTGTTATTGTTGCATTTCTCGGAGGATATTGTGATTTTTATTTTTACTTCTTTGATTTTTTTACATTGTCGTTTTAAACTGCGGCATGGGCAGTGATACTTTGCTTGCATGCTTAGCTAAGACATAATTAAACATATTAGTCTTGAAATAAATAAAAATTAACTGATTACAAATTTAATGATTGGTGGTTGTAGGCTCAATTTCCACTCAGGGGATAATAATCCAAAAAAAAGTCAATGCTCTACAATAAGTTCCTGCGTTCAACACTAGAAAAAAATCAAAATAAGTGGGGAACAGAGTATCTTCATACTAAGCTTTCTCTACTAACTCTGTCATACGGGAAAAAGTAAAATTATGGTTATCTAGTATAATTATATTATATCTAGTAAAATTATGGTTATCTATTTACAGGATTCACAATATTCAATCAAATAGTGTAAACGGTATTTGTTTAAGAAGTAAACGTCTCGCCAAACATGTCTGACCAGCCGCAGACTGTTTGTATTACCACCCTCGGGAGTGTCAATACTAACGTTAACGTGTAACAGCTTCTATAGTCACTAGTTAGTGGTTAATGCATCTTTTATTTATTCTGAGAATAACTATTAAATTAAAGCGAACTTAATGATTAAGCTTTCTCCCATATTTTGAGAAAGTGGCAATGGGCAAGACAAGAAATTAATAAAATACTAAGACCTTTGATTTTCACGATTATTACACATGTTAAATGAAACTATTTAACCGGATTAATCGCGTATATTTAGTATTTTTATTACATTTTTGGAAACCTGACGTTTCGAACTTTTTACAGTAGTCCGTGGTCACGAACACTTCGCAGTAGGCCGGGGCCACGGACCACTGAGAAGTATAAAAAAAATATTTAAAATTAATAAAGTGTTATCGAAACATTGAAGAATCCTCCCGAGACTTAAATTACCTGTCACTTATCAGCGTTTCATTCCATTCCACTCTATAAACTTTGAAATTCTGCTCATTTACTTGATAATCGAACTTAGAACCGTA
This sequence comes from Heliconius telesiphe telesiphe, assembly GCA_018249795.1. Lineage (NCBI taxonomy): Eukaryota > Metazoa > Arthropoda > Insecta > Lepidoptera > Nymphalidae > Heliconius > Heliconius telesiphe. The sequence continues at coordinate 3,888 of DWLH01000940.1, forward strand.
CACACAATGATAGTACTGATAGTTCACAATTAGTACGAACATTCAAACTATAAGTAGCATTGTAATTGAAATCTGCATTGGATAGGCAAATGCCAAAAGTGAAGCAGAGCTGGTCAAACTTTGTCGAGACATTTGTACCCTAAGGGTATGTTTAGTGTTTCCAGACTACAGACGTATACAGTTCAATGTGATGAATTAAATGTATGTAGATGGTAATTTGTATGAGATCTTTGAGGAGCAGTGGTTTAGTGTAACAGAACACGCAGTGGTTGTGGTTTCGATTCTAACACTCCTTGAGTTATGGGTTATATTTAAATTATTTTTACTATTTTTAGATATTCACATCAACAACGTCGTGTTTTGTTACCAATTCAAATCGAATTATAAATTAGTAAGTATTGAACCCGTAACCATCACGTGAAGCCAGTTACGCCCTAAATACGTTAAGACAGCGACCTTTTGTTCTGTAACCTGATAAATATGAATAACCAATAACACCATCTACGAGTATGTATAGAGAATATTAATATTGTAAAAATGTTTATTTTATTCCACTGGCTCGATTATTGCGTATTGAGAGGTAGAACTGCTTAGCTGCCGTTTACTAGAGTAAACCGGGATCATAAAATATATTAAAAATATAGAATACAAAAAAATAAACCCCTACTACAATAAGAATCGAACCCACATTTATCGTATTTACTATCAAACACCATTCCATTATGCCTCGTTATGCAAAATCAGCTACAATATAATAATCTTCTATCTATCCCCCTCCCTTACTATAAAGTACGGGAGGCGGAGGGAGAAAAGTAGAGAGCAAAAGCACCAAAAACCTTCTTTCACCGCACAATATAAACTGAATCGAGCTAATATATGGCAGACGAAACAATGTGAGTTTCCAATCAATTTTACGCTGACAATCGAAGTCCCGACGGGTTTAATCAGACGAGAACGAAAAATTCACGTGTTGCTTTATGATTTTTGCTGTTGCGATTATGTGGTCTGGTGCTTTATTTAAAAGTTATTTGTTTTATTTATATTTAGTTTTTTTTGCGTAAGGCTGTATTCCGCAAGGTAGGTAGAGGGAACCTGGCGTTAAGACACTCCGTTGCTATTACGACACTTCAGTTGCACACTTTCCGCTGAATTCTCATTGCGTGTTAATTAGCGAAACTGCATGTCGCGTTTTGAAAACATTAACTATTTCGTTCCTCCGGGTGGGCATTGAACCCACTGCCGTGCAGTCGCACGTTCGTGCCCCTGCGCCACGTGGGTTCGATTGATGAATTATTTTTATTTAAACGTAAAAAGACAAGAGGGCGTTGGATTCTACCAATCAACTCGCAATGTCTCTGAAATTTGGCGGCGCTTGGGGAACGGAGTGTCTTAACACTATGGTCTTATCTTCTATTTAATATTTTTCAAAGAATTATTGATTAATAAGTAAGAAGTTTCATAATCAATAATCTTTAAATATTTTCATTCAAAAACATTTTATTCAACATCACACGTACAAAACGTGCTGCCTATAAAACTGTTAAAATCCATACAAACGGTCCGAACAGACACAACGGGCGAAACGATATGTTACAAATAACTTTTTAATTGAACAATCGGTATTTGATCTGGAGTGAGTGCACGTATTTTATAATATTTCGGTATTTTCTTTATTGTGGAAGGAATTGAATGGAGGCAGTCTTTTATATATTTTTATATGTATATACATATACTTATATAATAAAGCTGAAGATTTGTTTGGTTGAACGCGCTAATCTCAGAAACTAATTATTGGAATGAATAATTATTTTTGTTTTGCATAGTTCATTTAACTATGCAGACAATAAGGCTATATTATATCATGTTAATGGTGATGTAATCCACTGTCTCTGATTTCAGACTTACCCCAGCCACTCTAAATAACTCAAACTCTCAAATTGGGATCGAATCCTCAACAGCAGCTCTAACTACTAACTAATCTACTACGCCACGAGGGCTTCATGGATATACTTACTAACTAACTTGTAGTTAACAAAAACATTTGAAAAAAAAACTATTTTCCACTTTTAGCTGTGGTAAATCTGTATATTTTACTCTGTGTCACACGAATCTCAAGCAATATCGCCCTGGGGGGCAGGTATGAGGTCCTACTAGTAATTAATAGAAACCCAATATTGACAAGTGTCGAGCCATATAAAGGCTCTACTCGATTATAGTAACGTTATAACAATTGATGTCTAGTTAACGTAAATATTTAATTGCCATATTACTATGGTTCAGTTTGTAGAGTATTAGATTAAAGAATCTAAAACTTTGTTTAATCCTCTGAAAACATTTATTTTATTTTTTTTTGTTTCACGCTGTATCCCGCATATAGCACGGCAGGATGGAGCCTAGTGCTATTTTTAAGAAACTATTTTTCCCAGGCACCGATCAATTTTAGTGTTAAGTGGAAGAACTCAGAGCCGCACGTTATGTATTTACCAGGGCGGGAAAAAAATAAATCATTTACCCAAATAGGAATCAATCCCACAACCGTCGCGTGTAGTCGGACTTTGCGCCACTGTGTCAAGACGCCTTCAACAATATAGGAAAATATATCATAGTGAATGTGTGAAGATATACATATATATATGTGCCTTTCACCTAAAAAGTTGTCGAAATCGTATGTTATTATTAAATTTCGCGTATTAAACTTTTTGGATTCCACTTTCAGGATTCTGAATACATTTATTTGAAGCAACATATTTCTATTATTGAGGCCAGTCGTGACGCAGTAGCACACTTGTAACTGTACAACCGACTAATTGTGGGTTCGATCCCCACTTGAGGAGATGAAATATTTAATGAAATTTACATTTCCATTCCTTCGCTCTGGTGTCGAGGCAAAACGCGGCGTTGAGTTCTGCCACTCAACACGCAATGTCTTCAGAATTCGGCAGAAAGTAAAGTGGGACACGGAGTGTCTTAACACTACGTTTCCTCTCCCTACCCTGATGTGTGTGGGATACATGTGTGTGCGTGAAGCTGATTTTTTAATTTTGATGTTTCTATTATAGCATTGTTGAAACGAATCTGATTATACAATTATACAGTAGTGTGATTTTAAAGCTATAGGCTTCTGAGTTTGTTAATATATTTCAAATATATTGACAGGAACAATTTTAAGGCAGTGTTAAAGCAAGACCACAAGTGACTGTGCGGGTGAGTGCGGGTTCGAGTCCCGCTGGAGGAATTAAATATTCCTTAATTTTATTTTTTCCATGTGGCAGCTAGGCGAAGCGCGTCGTTGAGTTCCGCCACGCAACACGTAATGTCTAAAGAATTTGGGGAATGGGGAACATTTCTATTTAAATAGTTTTTTTCAAAATTGCCGCATCCTACAAAAACTAAATATATAAATTATGGATTATTTACGTACACACGTTTTTTTATGTGTTATTGCTGTCATTAGGATGGTTTCAAACAGTCGCAGGTTTGAGTCCCGCCCGTCAAAACTTTTATAAATTTTCAAAAATCATTTTTCTAACCCTAAACGATACTCCCTAGAATAAACATTTACGTAACAGATTATTTTTTAACGATCGTTTCAATCTGATGCTATATAAGAAAGGCAAGGATTATAGACCCTCGCAAACAAAGAATCAATCAGGCTATGCTTAATATTTCAGTGAACCTTAGAATTGAGTTTAAATAATGGATTTATTTAGAATGGATTAAAGCGTTGCGGGAGGAAAATTGGTTTGTGGATTATATTTACTGACTTAGAGAATATATATTTAAAGGTATTGTTTCTTAAAATTATAATTAAAATAGAATAGAGGCCAGTCACGGCGCCCGAGCACAGTATGTGATTGTGAACGCGACAGGTTGAGGGTTCGATTCCCACCCGAGGAAACGAAATATTTAATATTTTTGTATGAAAAGGGCAGGTGAAAAATAAATATTTAAATATATGAATATGATATAAATTGTATATAAAGTTTATGATAAAATTAAAATATAAACACATTTAGTTGATATTTGAATAATAAATAATTCAAATAAAATGGTAAGTAACGATTTTCTACGAATAGAGGTACAGAGTTAATATTACATGAATTAACACTTAAAATAATTCCACTATTTAGACTATCACAGACAGAGAGAGTCCAGTATTAAGGCTCTGCTCCCTACTTTCCACCGACATCTGGAGGCATTGCGTGTTCAGTGGTGGAACTCAACGCTTGTGCCGCTGTGCCACGAATGACCTCTAAGCGCGAAGGTATATCATCATATAATTATTACAAGTGGACCAAATTCGGTTCCTTACATTTTATGATATTCTTACAAGTCAATCTTAATTAAAGCGTCTTAAAAACAGTTAGTTGACATAATAAAAGACAATTAAATATTTAAAATGTTATAGGGTGGAAGTGTCAGCACCACTTTAAATGAAACCACAGTTTTAACTACTCTATAATATATTTACTTCTTTTTTTCTTAACTGTTGAGGTATCTTGATTAATTTCTTTAGTTAAACCCTATGTTTAAAATATTTTACCCTATATACTGTTCCCGTAAAAGGAGCGCTGATACTTCCACCCTGTAGATACTTAAAAATTATGTACTAACCTTGATCAGTTTATTTTGAAGTTTGGTGACAGCCATACGCTCGCGCTGTGTACGCCTTTTCTCTTCTTCTAATTGCTCTTCCAATTGTTTTATTCGTTTCTCTAAGAGCTCCTGCGCCAAAAAGAGAAAAAATAGTTATAGCAAAAATTTATAAAATTGGAATTGACAATTAAGTTAGATGATAAACAATACTTTGAAAATATAAACAATATTTTGAAAAAATTAAGTTTTTATATGAAGTATTTATTGAAAGAAAATCCACCATAGGCCTTGTTAAAAGAAAAATCTTTACTTTCATAACGTTATAATCTATATTCTATATATATATTATATAAAAGGACATGTTCCTGACTGACTGAGGTAAGACGCACGCACAGCCGTAACCGCTGTGCGTAGAAACGTGAAATTTGGACAGATGTTTATTTTCATAATCTGGACATCCACTAAGAAGGGATTTTGAAAAATTTTTACCCTAAAAGGATGAAATAGAGGTTGAAAGTTTGTATAGAATTTTTAATAAAAAATAAAATTTTGAATTCATTCTCTTAAAAATATTTAATTGAACACGTTTCATGGTTTTGTAGAATTCACCCCCTAAGGGTTCAAATAAGGGGTTAAAAGTTTATATGGAAAAATCTTTAAATCGCCAACGATTTTAATGAAATTTAAATTCAGACTGTTAAATATATTTTATTGAACACGTGCTTCGTGGTTTTTTTAGAATTCACCCCTAAGGGTGCAAATAAGCGGGCGAAGCCGCGCGCGCCCACTAGTATAAAATATATTTGAATTAAATAAATTATATATAGTTGAATTAAATCTAAATTTGGAACGCATAAATATAAATTAATGATTAAAACTTTTTCAAATTCTAGGCTTCTTTACTACACGTACAACGAAATACATTTGCATACATATAAAATATATGCAAAGTCGGTCTTATCGCTTCAAGCAATCTCTTACAAACAATCTTTGGTAAATAATGGACGAGTTGAAAAAAGAAAAAGCGAATAACGATTCTATATAAATAAAATTTTTGAAAATATAATTTATAATATAGCTTGTATTGTATAGTAGTAAATTTTACATTGATTTATATATACCTATTTTTTTTTATTAAACCTAGAGTTAAAACACTCCGTATCCCACTTTACTCCGAATTTTGATGAGTGATGAGTGGGGGAATTCAACGAAGCGTCTTATTACCAGAACAAAGAAATTAAAAATATTATATTATTCAGAATCGAATTCACAATCTTCGTAATTACAACCACACGCTGTGCCACTACACCAGCACGTATCGGCCTCGTATATGTAAATCAAAGCAAAATAAAGCACACGCATACATATCTACGCTGGCAATGGCTTGTCTAAATTAAATATCGCGAGGAAATTGTTTGATCAGCTCCAACCGGACATGACGTCGTTTATTCAGTGTCGTTAACCGGAAGTTCGCCCCTCGCCCCCATGGATCCACTTCCCCACTTTATAAATGTACTTGCGTTGTATACTTAATAATTCAAATGGTCTAGACTTATACTAAATTGCTGCTTGTTTTAATTTTTTTGTAGTTAAGAACTGTTCTTAAAAGCTAATTCTTTATGAATATAAAATTTGTGCTAGTTGTTTTTTGACTTGTTTCACGCTATATCCCAATAGTGCCTAGTGTTAAGTTATATTGCGTTCACTGATTTTCGTTCAAACTAAAACTTGTTTGTTGATTCGCGGAACTCTATGCCGCGCTATGCCTTATTATTAGAGGGTAGAAATCAAAGTAGTTCTTGCCCCCAATGAAGAATCGAACACACGACAGTCTCGTTTAAAAACAGACGTACCGCTGCGCTACGATTGCTTCGTTAATTGGATTAAAATATTTAGGTATTTCATATCCATTTAGTTAGGCGATAAGTTTCTCACGTAACTTCCGATCTCGATCCTAAATCTTAAAATCTCGGTGTTTTATATCATAATACAAATTATAACTTTACGAACAATATCAAGCAATAAAAATTGAAACTAAAAATTCAGCCCATTCAATAAAACAGTTGTGTAAAATTATTGTTTTGGTATTTTTTTTTTATTGGATATATTTGTTTTATTGATGAATCGATCGCAATAAAACAAACACTAAATATTAAGGTAAGCTTGCCAGTATGTAATAGTGGAAACATTTAAATCGGTTAAGCCATTTCTGAGATTATCATGAACAAACGCACAGACAAACAGACAAAAATTTTTAAAATCATTCGTTATATGTTATCTCTATCTTCATTGATAAATGCTCCGAATGATATTTTCTGTGATATATCTTCCACGTACGGATACCAATCAGTTACGATTTTACTATAAGTGTAGATATAGATAAATAAATAAATCAGCTTCACACTGTATCCCGCACACAGCAGGGTAGTCAGAGGGAACCTAGTGTCAAGACACTCCGTTCCCCACTTTCTGCCGGATTCTGAAAGCATTGCGTGTTGAGTGGCAGAACTCAACGCCGCGCTTTGCCTCGACACTAGAGTGGAAAAATGGAAATATAAATTTAAGTAAATATTAGATATAGACGTAATACAAAAAATATTGAAATAATTATATGTATATGACACATAAGTATTTTAATATTTTTTTATATCAGTTTCAGTATTACTTATTACATCACACTGTATGCATATGGTAAGTAGAAAACTTACAGAACCTAGTGTTATGATACTCCTCTCTCCACCAGAATTCAAGACATTGGATCCAAGTGGCGGAGCTCAACGCTGCAGCAGAAAAATGAATATATTTTATTCCCAATGATTGTACCTGCAACTGCGCGCTCAGCAGCTCACCCAAAAATTATTTTTATATGAAAAAAAATCATAATTTTTCCTGTCAACAGTACGACTATTAGGCGGCAGGATGTAACAGTTATAAATAATAATCTATAGGTGTGTAGGGGATGTAATCTCTTGGAAATATCGTCGGATTAATGGCCGTAGTTATTGGATATTGATATGGAAGATGTATTCTTACTTCCGCACCCATATATTATGTCTGGCTGTGAATTTTCTTTGTCTCCAAAATTTAAATTTACTAGGGGAATTAATATAGACGCCGTTTGTTGTTCAGTTTGACATGTCTGAATAGACTCAATGGTTTTAAGTTCGATTTATTACGTAGAGCTTAAAGTTTGATTTCAATATAATTAAAAAAGGAAAGAATATGTGACTATAAAAGCGAAATAGAACAGTTAGAAAAATTATCCCAAATATTGTTTAACACTTTCAAAATTGTTTTTCTTATTTTTCGATATCCGATAGGTATCAACAAGTAAATCTACTTACACAAAAAAAAAAAAAATAATAAAAATATTTCTTAATCAAACAAAAAAAAACTTCAATTACTATATATAGATATACATATTAATCATTTATATATACAAAGCAATCCGTATAATATAAAGGCTGTGTACATCCCGCCCTGTCCTGTCCCTACCATTTTTCATCCAGTCAATAAATTCATTGCCCGCCTACTCGAAACGTCAACCAAAAAAAAAAAAGAAACAATTTGCGAAATCCCTCGTGTAGGTATGATTGTCAAATAATATGCAAATATATATATTTTTGGTTTTTTCATTCAAACTATTTAACCGACTGGGCTCAATCCCAAAAGAAAGAAAGGTTATGTTGTAGCGCGTATGTATGTATGTCCGTTTCTTTGTTTCCTTGTAACTGTTATACCAGAGAACCGATTTTAATAAACGATAGTCGTTGGATTTATCTCGATAGCACGACTGTTACTATAATCTTGAATTTAGATTACACAGTCGGGTTCTTTGTATTGTTTATATTCATTTGTTATTAAAATACATAAAAAAAGAAGAAGACTAAGCCACACTTTGTTTAACCAGATCTAAAAATATCATTTCCAATATAACTATACTACTGAAAATAACATTATCAATAAAGTGAAAAATATTTTTTGCTTATTAGGTACGAAATGAAGATGATTTAAATACTCTTTTAGCTTTACACTGTATCACGCATATAGCGGAGTATCCAGAGGGAACTTAGTGTTAAAACACTTCTTTCTCCATGTATAACCCATTTGAGACTCAGCGAGTAGAGTGGCGAAACTCAATGCCGCACTTTCTTCAACCAGGAGCGAGAAAATGAAAATAATTTTCCACAACCACCTTCTTTGCCACGTCTTCCACGATGGCCACAATTAGTTTACTTTTTTTTTCAAATTCATGTTGTATCCAGCATATAGCAGGGTAGGCAGAGGGAGCCTAGTATAAAGACACTCCGCCGAATTCTGGGGACATTGCGTGTTATGTGGCGGAACTCAACGCTGCGCTTTGCTTGGTTTTTAGTTTTTCTTATTTTAATTAAATATTACAATCAAACAACTCTAGCTACCCTCACTTTATATCCTCAATAAATAATACAATACTTTACTTGCGCCTTCACCAATGTCCATTGTCCTGTCCCATTGTCAGCATCTCTATCCATTAGTCTACGTGACGAAGGGTCTACAACGGCGTTCCCAACCCGCTAGGATGTATCAATTAGAATACGGTTAATTTAATTTTGGTTTTCTTTTTAAATATTTGGTATAGCTGTTATACTATAGGTGTTATACTAAAAAAAAAAAACAGTTTCACGCTGTATCTCGCACTCAGAACGGTAGGCAGTCCCTGCGCCACGATTGGCCTCACTGTTTTAACAATTTTGGTTTTCTTTTTAAATATTTGGTATAAAAATAGGTGGTATACTATTGTTACAATTTCAAATATTTTGCATTTCTCCTTTTAACCGTTATGATATATTGAAAAAAAATAATAGGCAAAGCCGTTTTCGTCACACGTCACTTATAATAAAAGTTAAATTATTAAATTAGCTTCACGCTGTATCCCGCACACAGCAGGGTAGGCAGAGGGAACCTAGTGTTAAGACACTCCGTTCCCCACTTTCTGCCGAATTTTGGAGGCATTGCGTGTTGAGTGGCAGAACTCAACGCCGCGCTTTGCCTAGAGACCAGAGCGAAGAAATGGAAATATAAATTTAAGTAAATATTTCATCTCCTCGAGTGGTGATCGAACCCACAACCAGTCGATTTTACAGTCACACCCTGTGCCACTCCACGACTGGCCTCTATAATAAAAGTTACCTAATTTAAAATTAATTAATAACTTAAAATGACTGCAAAGAATTAAATAAGAATTACATCATTTTTAATATATCCCACATTTTATAATTTATTTATTTAGAGTCTTAGATCTTATAACATAGGCTAGTTAATTCTGAAGTTGCAATATCAACGTAAAATTTATAAGAAAACGTATATGCAGAAATAAATAAAAGTTAAATACTTATATTTATAAATGCTTAAATATATTAGTTATATGTATTCAATCGAAACTCCTCACTTATTGAGTTATTACATACACCTCTTAAGATCACAAGAGGCGTATTGTATTGTTCAGGGACATATAACACTTGTACGAATTAAAGCTCTCATCCTATATCATGTGAGACACTTCGACCTCACTTGTATCATAATAGCGGTTAAATCGAAAGTAATAATCGTTCGTCGTACAAATAGTTAGAAGTGGTGGATTAATATTGGGAAACGTATAGAGATTTCTAACGCATGAAATACGTTTTGACTAGTCGAATCAGTTAGGTTCAAATTCAGAAGTGAAATACGTTTTTTCTGTGGTAATTGAGTATTTTCCAAATGTACGCAGGTACGCAGTGGGAATCTGGGAACCCAGTGTTAAGACACTCCGTTTTTATTAAGGCGCTCCCGTTTTACACCTTCCGCAGAATTCTGGCATTGTATGTTGAGAGGATGAACTCAACGCGGCTTTGCCGAAACAAACAAAAGAAAACATTATATATTTTATTTTCATCGAGTGGGAATCGAATCCACTAACTGTCGTGTTATATCCTTGCGCCACGACTGGCCTAAATTATATTTACAGCGTGTAATTTACACTTGTAAAGCGGAAGTGCTCCCATATCACCAACCCATGAATGGTTGACAAGCTTGACGGTGATCGCTTGGACAATACCGAATTAACCCCACAAATTAGGAACGAAAGCTTACGTAGTAAATGTATAAGCTATAAGCAAATTTGGATATTTATAGTACGTCTAATATAGCGTCACGATGGTGTGAAATCTTCTCAATTAGAACGAGTCTGAGATGTGATGGTAGTAAGATCGATGCTGTTAATATATTTTTTTTTATTCTTAAATTTTAGGTGTTTTCCTTTGGAAAACGAAGAAAAATATTGTTTAAGTTTTGTATATATAGTTTCAGGCTAGTAAAATGAAAACCCTGCTAGGCAGGCAGGTTAAACCTAGTGTCCCCAATTTTCGAGGCATTGTGAGGTGAGTCCCCTCAAACTTTTTAACAAGAAATGAAAATAAATTATTCCCCTTAGAAAAAATCAAACCAATAATCGTCTTGTTCACAATCATACACTGTGCCACTGCGCTACGATGCCCTTAAGAAAACATTAAAAATATAAAGAATATACGAGTATATCAAAATATATTTAAATAAAAAAAAAAAATTTTCGGTCCAATGTTATGGAAAATTTTACCAATAAACCTTGCTCCCACCATTCGATACGCAATTTCCTTAAAATGAGGTCCTCCTCATCTCCTCTGTTCCTACAGAGAACGAGGTGACTGCACTGTCTGCCGACTCTGATACTAAAATTAAATTAAATTAAATTAGCTTCACGCTGTATCCCGCACACAGCAGGGTAGGCAGAGGGAACCTAGTGTTAAGACACTCCGTTCCCCACTTTCTGCCGAATTTTGGAGGCATTGCGTGTT
>DWLH01000941.1:0-15319 GCA_018249795.1 Heliconius telesiphe telesiphe
GTAGGAACTTCCTTCCACGCACCACGGAAATGTGGAATGGCCCACCCGCGGCAGTGTTTCCAGGTCGATATGACATGGGTACCTTCAAAAAGCGCGTCTATCTCCACCTTAAAGACCGGCAACGCACGTTTGAGGAAAAAAAAAAAAAAAAAATGCAATATGTATACAATATTTTGAATAAAAAAAAGATATTTTGTTCTCCATAGTTCATACTATGGAGAAAAAAATATCTTTTTTTTATTCAAAATATTGTATACATATTGCATATTTATTTAGAAAACGTATAAAAATTTGAACGTTCAAATTAGAAATTATTTATGTTGTTAAAAAGCGCAAAAGCGTATAAGAATATCGACGTAGAATGCAATGTGATGAGAGTGTATGGCTTGGTGGTCAGGGCCCTTAAATATTTTCTCGGAGGCGCGGGATCAAGTCGTTACGGCTACTTAAAAATTTTTATCTTCTAAATTATTATTTTTCTTTCCTTTTCATTACTGCTATATTACTTTATGCATATGTTTTGTATTTTGTATTTATTTATATTAAAAAAATACTTGTTGCTATTGTGGCATAGCGGGACAGTGTGCTGCTGTAAATGTGATAGTTGTGGGTTCAATCCCCACTAGGAGTGGTCAATAATTAGCACTCTGGTAAGACAACGGAGTAGTGAGTTTCACCACTCAACACGCATAGTCACTATTCATAGATTATTAAAACAACATCTGAAGATCGATCTCAGAATTGAGTGAAGTTTATAAATAAATACGATCCTAAGTTATCACCCAACCCAGCAATACGGACGATAAAAAATTATGAAGTTAGAATTATTTTTATTTAACAGCCTAATAATACTTCGACTTTTTTTATTTTGGACTCCAAAAAAATACGTATGCTAAAAGGGCAGCTCTTAATTTTTATATTTTCGATTTTCCATATAAATAAAAAGGAGAATTTCGTATTTTTAATTTGTAACTTTGTTGTGATTAAATTAATAATATCGGTGTTGAAACTAATATATATTTTTCTAGGAAATTAAACAAGCTACAAAAAACGTCTAACATGTTTTTTTGCTTATTTGACTCTTATGAAAAATCACTGGCTTTGACATCATAAAAGGAGTTCTCATCTAATAATCTCACAGTCAAAAGAAAATTTATATAGAGTCCCTGACATTGTCGTAATCCGTGGCCAGCCGTCTTACGCTCACGTCGCATCGAAATTCGTAAATCCATGAAATATATAGATTGTTATGCTTTTAGTGATCTTTGATGCCATATTTATAAATTCTTGCATGTGGCAATTCATCAGGTACCTTTTTTTCGAAAGCGATCGAGCGCGTTATGATGATATGATGGAAGTAACAATACCTTTTTGCTCTCCAAGGATTCGTCTACTTAAGAGAAATCTGAATGATTTTTGATCCCATTTCTTTTACTCACTTGGGATTTCGTAGAAGCACTACGAGCGTATACTAAAAATTATTAGTTTTTAAATAAATTACTTTTCTCATCTTTAGACGACAATGCTAGTAGAAGATGTAGGATTCTATGAAGTAAAGAATAATACGAGGTTATTGTGGCGCAGTTGCCACTGCGAACCGTGACAGTGTAAATACGACGGTTGTGGATTCGATTTCTACTCGGGGCAGTGAATTATGTTAATTTCTGATTTTTTTTATATTTATTAATACTTACTGGAATTAAAGCCGACGATATTTTAGTTTCGGCAGGAAACACTGATACTTGTACATTTTGGTGTTGATTTTTATTCTACTTTAAGAATGGTTTAATAGTAGATTTGATTTGTTACTGATATATACAGTAGCTAAAAAAAATCCAAAATTTTCAATAATAAGTAAGAAAATTAAACTATTTTTTATAACTTAACGCAGTATCTCGCACACAGCAGGTTAGGCGGAGGAACTTGGGATCTTAGTGCTGAGACACTCCTTTTTCTTTACGATACTTACGATCCCAACTTTTCTTTTCAATGTAGATATTTTTTCAGCCGATATAGAGTGATGTCGAAGTGCACCACGAAGACGTTGAGTATTTTATTTATTTATAATAAAAATACACTATCATCTGCAAGCGTTTTACGTTAGTGAAATCTATTATACTGCGGACTATCAGTTTCAAACGTTTATCCAAGTAGTTCGATACCAAGCTCTTTACGTTACAAAAGAAAATTTCTGCTTAGCACAGTTTATTCTTTACAAAATGAAAGAAGAATTTAAATGCTAACAACATAAATAACTTGTTACAAGCGTAAGTATAAGAATTTCAACGTAGCTTGATAAGAACGTAGGACTTATTCAGAGCGATTGAGCGTGTCAAAGAGTTGCGGGTTCAAATCCCGCTACATTAAAATTATTATATCTTAAAAAATATTTTTCTTTTCTAAGTGTGTGTGTGGAATAACACTTTTAAAATGTTAAGAGTATAATTTTTTCCTTAAACAATTTTATGTAGGAAGCATATTAAATTGTACTGCATATCAAACATTTATTTCACTATAATTCAACTTTTTTTTTAGATAAAAAAAAGTTGAATTGAGCTTTTTAAATAAAAAAAAGTTGAATTGAGCAACAATTAAATCAAATACAAGACAAGACGTGATCGCCGTGGGACAATGTGATGGTTACGGTTTCGATCCTCAATTGGGGGAATGATTTTATTAATTGTTTATTTCTCTGGTACACAAAGGGCGTCTTTGAGTTTCTTCACTTACTATGAAGCAATGTCTCGAGACATTGGGTGGAATGACAGAAATGAAGTATCTTATGACTAGGAGGGTCCTTAAATTGCATTATTAAAAACTCAACAAAAATAAACTACAAATTAAACTAATTTCATGAAATCAGTTCAACTCTTAAAAAACAATAACAAGAAAAATAAATCCAAATATAAAAGTGTCACGTTTCAATAACAGTCAATTTGTGTTTTATAAAGAAAGAAAATTACAAAATATTATCTAAGATCATCCCAATGCTAAATGCAAACCAAATTTAGTATGAATTTAATACAAAAATAATTCTCAGTTTTACCACGATTAAATCATATTACTGAAATACGCCCGTTATAACCGTATTTCGGCGCTGGAAATATTTTACAAGCATAAAATTTACTGGCAAGTACTTGTTTGTTTTAGGCTCGGTCTTCATTTACTAGAGAGATTTTTTTGGTACAAATAACCGTTAAAATAATAAAGAAGGGAAAAGTAAAATATAAAAGGAGGCGTCATTGTGGCTGAGTTGTTATGATCGATTGATGATTCAAATCAGGTAAAATGCTTATAGTTTAACACACGCCTACGTCACTTAAGCAGCATCATCATCATCATCATCATCATCGGTGGCCATCGATCGTCCACTGTAGGACATAGGCCTTTCCCAATTCTCACCACCATACTCGATCTTCAGCTCTTCGTACCCATCCCCTTCCTTTCAACCTCTTTAGGTCATCGGTCCATCTGGCAGGGGCTCGTCCCACCGGACATTTCTTGCCACTTCAGCTTGCCAATTCTTTAAGTTATGTCGGTAACTCTGCTCCGTAACGCGCTGAGCGACTTGAAATTTGTAGACGTCCATGTGGAGTGGAGAGTCCACGTCTTCGCCCCACTTAACTATAATTATACAAGATATACAAAATATACAAGCGTTTCACTGATCTTATTAAGCAAAGCATGGCATGGGTTATGTATATATTTATAGGTTAATATAATCAAAATATATATTTATTTAAAACGAACAGAAATTATTGTAGTATTATGTGATTATGGTATTTGTCTTCGTATTTACAATAATAAAAAAATATAAAAAAATCGTTTCCACTTATAACAATATTAATGAACGAGAATACTAAGCTATAAATTATTACAATTCTACATTATATAAAACAGTTCTCATATACGTATTTTAATTTTTTTTTGCTTCTCGTAGTGTTCCGCACGTAGCGGGGTAGGTAGAGGAAACCTAGTGTTAAGACACTCTGTTACCCACTTTTCGCCGAAAACAGGAAGTGATGGGTGTTGAGTGGAAAAACTCAACGCCAGGCTTTGCCTCGTTACCAGAGCGAAGAAATGAAAATATTAAATATTTCATTTCTTCGAATGGGAATCGAATCCACAACCTGCCACGTTTAGAGTCGCGCGCTTGTGCCCCTGCGCCGCGACTGGCGTCAACGCATATATTCATATTCATAAAGTCATAACTTATGTAAAAGGTAATTACTTATCCTATAACATGTATAAGCGGCCTAATGTTGCTAATAGTCTACTTTTGTCTCAATTTACACGAAGATTAATTTCCTGAGTCTGGAGATTCTGCTGTGTGGATCATTGACGAGGATTGCGGATCACTGGAAGTGAAACATAAGAATGTATTTCATTATTAATAAACAACACTTTATCAAAATTACTTTATAATATTTAATTATTAACATGGAGACGCCGTCATGATGGTGCGTCTCTGGATGGTGCGTAGTGTCTGACGGTAAACGTGACGGTTGTGGGTTCGATTCTCACTCGCTCCGGTAACAAGACAATTTGTGAGATTAGCGCGTTCAATTAAACACACTCTTTAGTTTTTATAATGTTAGAGTTTAGGTATATATAGATAATTGTGCGATTTATACTTAATATTTTATAGATAATAAAAGAAACAATAAAAAAAGAAAAAAAAAAGCTAAAATATCTACTGATATAAATATCCCATCCAGTTATATCGTACCTACGAATCGGGCCTATCAATCTTTCCCGTCACTTGCACGTTCCGGCGCTTTTCAAACGATAATGCTTACTAAAGTGCATGTTGAACTGAACCTGCCTCATCAGAGCCTAACTTGGAAGTCTAGCACTCTACGCAACATAATTTATGACATTGTATTTGATTTATATAAAGAAAATATCCAGTCTGTTAGTATTTTAGTAAAGATTTTAATTGATTTGAATGTAAATCATTTGAGAAATAAATAGTAGTACATCTATATTTTCATTTCTTCGTTCTGACGTCGAGGTAAAGCGTTGCGTTGCATTGCGCCACTCAACGCGCAATGCCTTCAGAATTTGGCGGGAAACAGAGTGCCTTACCGCTAGGGTCCCTCTGCTCATCCTACTGTGTGCGGGATACAGAATGAAGCTGATATAAAAAAACTTCTTCTTTTGATGAGATCTCACTAAGTTCGTTCGGGTTGTGAGTTTGATTCCCATTCGTGGGAATATTTTTTTTAATTTCCCCGCTTTGTCTTGTTACCAGAGCGGGCACTCTGTTCTGAGTAACGGAATGTCTTAACATTTAAAACACTTCATTCTCCAATTTCCAGTATTTTTTGTTAAATATGGTGTGTTAAGTGACAGGGCTCAACGCCACATTTTTTCTTATATTTCGTTGCCAGAGCGAAGAAATGAAAATGATTCATACACTCGAGTGGGAATCGAATTGCCTCAATCGCCGTTACTTTTGTTAAAATTTTAAGCAATCGCACAAGTTTTCTATTTAAATGTGAAAATTAAATAAAGGAATGAATGTAAATAAAAAAATTCTGTTGATTTTACTTGCTGCATAAAGACTTCTTCATTTTTATTTAAAGGAAAAAAAAAATAAGGATTTCAATATGATGTTTATCACCACTTGACAGAGTGAAAATGCGAAATAAAATTCCAAAGCTGTTGGAGCAATCGTGAAATAAAAATATTATATGCCAAAAATACGAAAAAATTGTTTAACAATCAAAATTAAAAAGGCCTTTTTTTATATTAAATATTTAATATTTTTTATTTATATTATCATTTTAATGATTACCTGTATTTATGGCTATCAAATATATAATATAACTACTCGTCGCTATTTCACACACTTATACATTTGAGGTACGTGTACAGTTAAGACTGTAAAGGCCCGGCGGTACAGCATCTGACAGTAAACACGACGCTTATGGGTTCGATTCCTACTAAGGAGAAAGTTGGGATACCATTTAAATCTAGCAGTTGCAGTATAACCAATAAACTGTCTTGTGTATTAGATATATGTATATTACAAAAAAAAATATAACAATCATATAATTTTTAGCAATTAAATTTTTAGTCGAGTCATATTATCTTAAATAAAAAAAAAAACTAAATAACGTTCAAAATAACGTTGACGCGAAAAACATAAAAAATCAAATTTCTGAACTTTCTTTTCACACTGCCACTCTCTCTCTCTCTCTCACACTGCCACTCTCGCCTTCCTTTCTAAAAGTTAAAAATATTCATAAGAAATATTGTCATCCCAACGCTATCCATCAAAGGGGACCACTTTCTTACACCAAAATAGCTATCATGTATTTTGAATGGAGTTGTTAAATAACGTTTCAAACTTAAATCACGCTATTATAGTGCATTTTTAGCCTTTTGATGGTTATAGATTTAAATTTTACTCATAAATGAGAATATTTATCTTTATATGAGGCCAGTCGCTGAGGGAGTTCTGGGTTCGATCCGCACTCGAGGGACTGAAATATTTAATATTTTTTTTTTTCGCTCTGGTGTAGAGGCAAAGCTCTGCATTGAGTTCATTGAACTCAACACACAGTGCCTCCAGAGTTGAATGGCAAATGGCGAACAGAGTGTTAAGACACTCTGTTACTCTCTCGACTAAATACAGATTTTATTTATTAGGTTCACATTGTATCTCGCACACAGCAGGATAGGCAGAGGGAACCTAGTGTTAAGACACTAGGTTCCCTCTGCCTATCCTGCTGTGTGCGAGATACAATGTGAACCTAATAAATAAAATCTGTATATAAAATCTTCTTTAGCTACTGAGTGACTGACAATCAAAGCACGGACAATAGTACTGGATATAGAAAGTCGAAAGTGGACATGTACTCGTAGATAAGTTAGGGATTGTATAGGAGCACTAAGAAAGGATTTCTCGAACTTCGTAAAAGAACAGGAAAAATAATTTCTGCGCTTCAATGATTACGCTTAGATCTTTCAAATAAGGCATTTTAAAATAGATTGCCTAATTTGAAAGATCTAACACGATTTCCACCAAAAGACAGAATGCTTTAAGGGTTTTTATATGTCTAAATTATTATATACGCATTTATGAATATCGTATTAGTGTGGTCCAACCAGGCGATGCCGCGAGTGAAACACAAGCTGTTTATAATGAACATTTTTAATTAAGTATATGTCTATAATATTGTACAATAGAATCCTTAAGTAGGCGTAAAATGGCGAACCACATGTCACTAAACTACACATGGAAGTTCACTGAATCAATACATAAAAAATATAAAACATTTACACATATTTTGCACTGAGTAATTAAAATATTTTTTTAACATTAATTTATTTGATTTTACTCGCAAAAAATGTCGTATTTAATAGAATGTTTAGTTATTTTACATCTTTCTAGGTAGGTACACGCGCACGGCAAATGCATTTTTTCCCGCGTATATTGCGATCCCGCGAGAATCCCGGTATAAAAAGTATAGGCTACGTTTTATGTTGCTCCACGACCCTTCTTTCGTAAAAAAGTCCCATTAAAATAGGTTCAGCTGTTCCAGAGATTAGTCCGGACAAACAAACAAACAAAAAAATATTTGCTTGCGTCTTGGTATTGTGTGACTACAATAAGTACACATTTGAAAAAAGGCGGGTATTTTGAAATCACAGACAGATCCTTCAATTTTATTCATATACCGTATAAATAAAAAGATTAGAAATGTACTATTTATTAAATTAGCTATACTCGATTCACGAAGGCATGAGATAAAACATGTCAAAAAAAGGTTATTTTACATGACAGGTTTGATGGAGTTATTATATTAATAAAAAATATATATTTTAAGAATTAGTACGCTGATAACACTGTAAATAGCCATACAATTTATTATAATATTAACATAGTATTCAGTGACAAAAAACTACTTTTAGTATTCTATGATTAATTAGAATTAATTTATAAGAAGGATTGTAATAAAATTACAATTTAAATTAGTGGACATCAATGAAATAATTTTTATATTTATATTTCCAAATTTTATAAAATTGCACACTGTATATATAGTAAATAAGAAGAAGTAATTAAGTTAAAAGAAACTAAAACGAAAAATAGTAAGTAAAAAGAATAATAATAAAAAATAAACATTGTTTTCATATTTAAAGCCAGGAATATTTTACCTTAAAATTTAAAAATGTTGGTATGCACCCGGTTTTTTTTATTTTCAATAATATTTATTAAATATATCATGTACATGTAAAAACACCTAAAAGTCAACTTCTTCTTAAACTTAAGACATATTTTAATACTATAAAAATAAATTGCATCTCGTAATTAATATTTATATTAGAACATTATTTATTGGTCTACTATTATTAATATTAGAACTTTTTGTCATTCGTCAGATTATATCCACCATTTTCCGTTATTTTCATTGCATTTTCCGTTAGTTGATATTTTTATTTTTGTTGTTTTTTTTAAGTAAGAAACTTAAAATATTGTATATTGAAATATTGTAAAATATTGTATTCTCGAGCCATTGCGTATTGAGCGGCAGAACTTAACGCCGCGGTTTACCTCGTTAGAGAGAGGAAATAAAAATATTAAATATTTCATTCTTCGAGTGGGATTCAAATCCACAACACTCGCGCTTACAGTCACGCGAGCGACTGTATATCTGTGCCACGACAGCCTTTAAGTTAAATTATGTAATTTTAGTATAATATTTTTATTTGTAATATGGAGCTTTTAGGGAATAAATTATTATTATTCACAAGCCATTTAAGCTCAGCTCCAATCCTCACGCCAACGTCTAAGCTCAAAAATCCATGGTATATTGAAATTTAAAATCCGTTTATTTTGGCATACTTTCAGAGTTATTTCAATTTTCTTATTTTATAAATACGTACATGGAAACAGTCAGCGAACTCATTTCAAGTTTTTTCAATCCACAAAAGTGGAAGCTCATATAGGTCTAAACGTGTCTAAGTGGCCGATCGGGCTTCTTGTAATGCTGTTTTTTTTTTTCAAAATTCTGATTTACTGAAAGGAGTTGAAATCATGTCATGTCATTTTAATATCAAGAAGCCCGTCGTGGCGCAGGGACACAAGCCTGTGACTGTAAACGTGACAGGTTGGAGGTTTGATTGGAAATCAATCAATCGTGGTTCATATCCACGATATTTAATAATTTTATTTTATCGCTACAACAGACAAACAAAACTTTTTTAAATCGTATATTCGTGTTCTGTTACAATTTTTATATTACTCTAAATTATTTTTTTGACAACATTAAATATACAGATAAATTTTGTTTACACTTAAATTTTTTATATAAAATCCCATCAATAACATAAATGTGAAATAAAAGCCAAGTTAAATTTTAAGTAATGCGTTGCTCTCGACTTTGCCGACTAAAGAATGGAAGATATATATTGGAGCTGAGTCACGAGCTCACGAGTTATTAAGAGCTCAAAAGCAGCTGAAGTATGGAATAGTTTCGATAAATGATAGATCAAGTCTCAAGACTACTTTATCATTTTTTTTATAAATTATAAGGTTTTCATTATAATTGTACAGATTTAAAAAAACAATGTCTTATGATTTTTTGACGCCTTCACAGTATTTTTTTAGAATCTCCCACCAAGTCTCTTTATAATTACATTACACTTTTCACTAAGAAGTAAATCAGTATATAATTTACATAGTAATAAGAGGTTTTTTTTTATTTTTTATGCAATTTGACAATGTATATTATTCATCACTTTCTGCCTATTTTAGATTTAAATTTTAAAGAGCGAATATACTATAATAATTACTGACATTCTTCGAAAGCCGAATTGGTGCTTTTGCAACAGAATAACGTATACCTGATAGTTGTAGGTTCGATCTCGTAAATGGAACATTTTATTTCTTTTTCCGCTTTGGTCGAACAAATTGCAACGTTGTGTTCAGCTACTCAAAGCGCAATGTTTCAGATTCGGCTAAAAGGAGAGAACGAAGTGTCTTGACATTAAGATATGTCAGCCTACCCTGTCATACAGCATGGATCTATAGTAGATCTATATTACATTCAATCATAACAAAGCCAAGGAAGTACCTATCATATGTTAGGTATTATAATTTGAATTTTGGCTCTGTTTTCTTATAACTTTTCCTGATAACTATTGAATATATATTGAATATTTCTTGAAAATTTTAAACTCTTTAGTCTTCTTGTTTAAAATTCAGTACTTCACTGAAGTTATGTTAATCCGTTTTGTGTTAGAAACTTTGTTGTCTTCTTTATTTTATGCAAACTAGAAAGCTTTGTTACTTTATACATTCGAAATTCAGTATGAAATAAACGTTATAATACTAAGTGGCTTTTAAGCGGCTTTTTTTTTGTTGCTCTTCGTATATTTAATCAATATATTATGTCTTATGTCCTAATATATTATGTAAAAAACAACATATTACACAAATGGAAAGATAAAAAAAGAAAAATGAAAGAGGACTAAATAACACTGATTTCTGCAATTCCAAAACGCAATGTCTCAACAATTAGTCTAACATGCTCTATGCGGAATACAGCGCGAAGCAGCGTAAAAAGAACAAAATAATAAAAAGAAGCCTTTATAGTTTCAAATTTCGATCCACTTCACGCTGTATCCCGCACACAGCAGGGTAGGCAGAGGGAACCTAGTGTTAAGACACTCCGTTCCCCACTTTCTGCCGAATTCTGGAGGCATTGCGTGTTGAGTGGCAGAACTCAACACCGCGCTTAACCTCGACACCAAAGCGAAGAAATGGAAATATAAATTTAAGTAAATATTTCATCTCCTCGAGTGGGGATCGAACCCACAACCAGTCGGTTTTACAGTCACACTTCGTGCCACTGCGCCACGACTGGCCTCACCAATTCTTGAAATAGGTTATGTTGCATTATTACCTTCCATAAACTATTAAAAGTAGCCTTAATCTGCTGTCTATATCCATGGCTAGAAAAGTGAAAGTATTTAAATAAACAAAAATATTTTGAGGCCGTTGGTAATAATGCAACATAACCTATTTCAAGAATTGGTGGGCTGAGTGATTGTGAAACGCTGTATGTTGTCTAACCAGACTAAAAACATTTTGAGTAGAATTTTAATCAGTGCTTAACTATAAATGCAATGACTGTGGCTCACTCGGGCAAATGATTATATTTTAAATCAGCTTCACGCTGTATCCCGCACACAGCACTATAGGCAGAGGCAACCTAGTATTAGGACACTCCGTTCCCCACTTTCCGCTAAGTTCTGGAGGCATTGCGTGTTGAGTGGTGGAACTCAACGCCGCGCTTTGCCTCCACACTAGAGCGAAGAAATGTAAATAAATATTTAATTTCCTCTAGTGAGATAGAGTCACACTTTTGCCCCTTATACAGTTTATGGCCTGCGTCACGACTGGCCTCAATTATATTTTATTAATCCTTATACTTTCCTTATATTTTTTTATTTTACCAGAGCATTCTGGTAAAACAAATCAGGCCGTCAGTTTCCGCCACACAATACACAAGTGTAATGCAAAGTAATCTGTTCTAATATCACCAAAGTGGCATTAAATGCCTAATTGAGTTAACTTTTTAGAGATTATCGATTATCGATTTCTAAAATTAACCAGATGCAGAAGGCAGCTTTACTTATGGCGGTGCGTATGTGCCTATCAACCATATACACTAGGTTCTCAGATTCTCTCTACTCCTACCCTTCTGTATATAGAATACAGCAATGAAGCTGGAAAAAAAAAATCTTTCTGTAAAAAGTTTCAGCGCTATAAAATCCTATTTCCAATTTCCTAGCAAAATCGATTTAGCAGTTTAAAATTTCAATTATTGCTTTCGAAATGTGGACAACCAGATAGTGACTATTTTATGAATGGTTCTAATAACGATTTATTTAAATTTGTGTTCGTATATATTTTGACCAATTTTATTTTTACGAGCGTACAAGTCCCGTGATGTTAAGTGATCACCGCCGCTTGCTACACCGTGTGACACCAAAGGAGCTATAGATGCGTTACCGGCTTTTAAGGTGGAGATAGACGCACTTTTGAAGGTACCCGGTACGTATCCACAGCCAGGTAGGCTATTCCACAGTTGAGTGGCGCGTGCAAGGAAGTTCCTACGAAACAGCACAGTAGTGGAATGCCACGTATGCAAATGGTGTTTTAATATTAGTTCTGTTTTTAACGCTTTTAGCAGTTATTAAAAATATTAACGCGGTCCTTTCTGAACAATTACTTTCGTTAGCTAAAATATTTGCTGTGGCCATCGTGACGCAGGAGCACAAGCGTGTGACTATAAACACTACAGTTGTGGGTTCGATCCCCACTCGGGGAAAATAAATATTTAATATTTTTTTTTTTTTCCCTCTGGTAATGAGAAAAAGCGCAGCGTTGAGTTCCCCGACTTAACTTGTGAGAAAAAGCAAGTTTTTCAATGGGAATGAAGTGACTTAACACTAAATTCTCAGGTATCTTTGTCTACACTGCTATGTGTACAGCGTGAAGCTGAAAAAAAAGGTTTGAATCACAAAATTAATTCTATTTTTAAAATGAATAAAACATACGGAATTTTAATATAGAAAAATATTTTGTTTTTCAAATCTTATACGTAATATGCAATATACAGTCATAGCCTGACAGCTTGTTACTTTGCTATCTGCAATAAACACGTGCTCTGCAAGAATACGACCATCTGAACGTATAAGCCGTGAACATTGCACAAATTGTTCTGTCTCCGCATTTATTTAGTTTAGAAATTTTATATGAATCGCTTCACTTTATTTTCACTTAAAGGGCATTATAGCTTTTACAGGTCTTTAGTAGCTTTACACTTTTTCTTGTTTAGTAGGTCAGGCTTCAACATAAGCCGGGACAGGGTTTTTTGTTATCTCTGCCTAGAGATGGCCTAATGTTGAACAAGAGCTTCTAGAGGTACCTAAAACACACCGTCCTCCCCTTTTTTATGCAAATTTGAGAAATTGTATGTAGAGTGACATTAAAATATAAATTTAAATAAATATTTCAGATGGATGATGAATATTTCAAATATTAAAATGGTCAAAATGTGTCCCATAGAGTTAAGCTGTGGAACGTTTTGAAATTTGTATGTCAGTTATATATATGACAGTTTCAAAGAGTCATTTTATTTTTAGAACTTTTTAATTTTTTTTAATTACATTGCGCCACATAGCTTCGCTCAGCTCCACCCACAGCGCAAAGCATGTGGCGCGTCCTAGTATTTTAACTGTTTACGTTCTTTCAAGTGGGAATCTGACTCTGTACTTATATTTAAGACCATGTGGGAACATAGCCTTAAATATAAATAGTATAATATATCAAATTTTTAGCTCAAAATATATAAATTGAGAATCTAGTGTCAAGACACTCCTATCGTATTCAGCCTGTGGTCTACGCTATCGCGACGATGCTAATGTGAGGAGACTGAATATTTAACTCATTTACTGTGCATCAAATATAGTATATATGCGCTAAAAAACAATAACTGAAAATGATTGCGCAACTGTCTCGCAAACGCTCTTATATTGCACTTATATTCCATGCTTACTATTGTTCGTTTTAAGAAAAATAACTTATTGTGCAACCGATTCGAGACACAAACAAAGAAAAGGTAATATATCAAAGTCACCGGTAAAGACATGCTATACTATACTTTATATTATTATAATTTTTTGGCGGAACTCAACGCTTTGCCTCGACACCGAAGCAAAGAAATGAAATTGTTAAGTAATTATTTTCCTCGGGTGGAAATCGAACCATTTACAGTCACAAGCGTGTGTCCCTGCGCCACGACTGGCCCTCAACAATTGGCCGCAATTTACGTTTATATGTTTGAATAATAAAATTAATATCCATTAGACCACAGTGGTTGACATACGTAGTTTTTGCAGTACAGCGATCTCTATAAATCTTTGTAAGTGAGTCGTTAATTGATGTTACTGTACTCAACTTCACTTATAATTTTTATGAACTTATAATTTCGCCCAATATTAATAGCCTATCTCCAAAAGTTTCATATATCTATCCAATCTAGAGATTGGATAGATATATGGAACAATCTAAGATTGACGTTGGAGAAAGGTTATTATTATATTGGGCGTTATTAGTTCATATTTTTAAGTTGAACGTTCCTAGGTATTTTGTTATATAAAAAACATACAGATTTTTTATGATGATGTTATAAGTACAAAATCTGCAAAAAAAACGGACTGCGCTCAATTTCATATTATAGTTCTATATATACATAGTTGCTAGACCTTCATGAAACATAAAGTGATAATAATAATAATAATAATTAACTCTTTATTGTACACCCAAGAAAAGACATAGAAATACAATAAAAATATATAATTGTACAAAAGGCGGCCTTATTGCTTAATAGCAATCTCTGCCAGGCAACCTTCAAGCAGAGGAAATAGCAAATTCAGATATTAAGATAGATAAGGGTAGGGTGCAAAAAAAAAAAAAGAAATATATATGATATTACATTACATTCCCAAATACGCTCCTACAATGTCATTTCATGATTACTATTAATAAAAATCACAATTTTCGTTGAATTTTGGAGGCTTTTGACTTGTTACCATAACGAAGAAATTAAAATAGTAATAAATAATAATTCATTTCCCTGAGTGGGGATCGAACCCAGAACCGTCGCGGTTACAGTCATACACGTGAGCCTCTGCACTACTACGGCCTCATAATACATAATTTATAGTATATATTAATATATAGAACTTAAACTTGCTAGAACATATTTCCAACATTTAAATTTTAGAGCAATACAGTAGCTTGTACATAATGCGTGTGATACTTCTTCGCTTACCAGCTGTGACTAGTGACTTGGCTGTAGTTGGGAAGATTTTGAATTTCACAAGATTTCATACATTTTAGAGAGTAAGAATGGAGTTTTATATGACATAAGACATAGATATTTGTAATATGAGTAGGTATATTTATACTATTTTTTATACCTGCACGTTATTTTTGTTCATGGCTTTTCTTTATGCTAAAATATCTAAATATAAGAGCCTACTGCGTAGATTTTGACTGTAAACACGACACCGAGAGTCGTAACACTATATTTCCTCTACCTTCCCAGCTACATGAGAGATACAATATGAAACCTAAAATAATCACAACTTACAATTATGGAAGGTTTGCTCGTAGCGACCCCTGCCAGCCCTTACGAGGGCTGCAACGTTCCATCCGCCACGTGCACCTCGAGAGAGCGCACTGATAGGGCGTCCCCCCAAGGCGACGCGCACCAGTGCGTCCCCGCTGGTG
>DWLH01000942.1:0-15318 GCA_018249795.1 Heliconius telesiphe telesiphe
AGTGTATCAACAGCAGGTTATCACTGCCCACATGCTTTAAGCGGGAAAAGCGTGAAGCTAAAAAAGCTAATTAGCTGTAAGTGCATTAGTTGAGGCCGTCGTGGCGCAGGGGCTGAAGGGTGTGACTCAAACTTGACGGTTGTGAGTTTGATCCCAACTCGGGGGAATAAATGATTACTTATTAATATTTTCATTTCTTCGACACCAAGGCAAAAGCCTGTTGTTAAGTTCCGCCACTCAACACTCAATGCCTCGACTAATTAATAGCATGAGGGATATAGGAACAAAGAGGAACGAAGATTATATAAAACCATTGACTAATAATAGTAGAGAATCAAATTATGTAATATCAAATTATGAAAATAAATTATTTATACCTGGAACAAGTATTATTTTTAAAATTTTTAAAGTGTTATTCCACACTTAGGAAAGAAAAATACTTATTTAGAAAACGTATAAAAATTTGAACGTAACGGGACTCGAACCCGCGCCTTCTGGAAACCGACCAGGTCTAAATAAGTACAAGAATTATTTATTACCATATTTTAAGCATATAGACGTCGTCCGAGTTTACTTGCTTACCCGCAAATCATTCATAGAAATTTATTCCACCATTCTACTCCCAATCATTTCCTTAAAAATCTAGAACAAAATTTAAAAAAAAATGCATAATCGAATCATATCATAAAAAAAAAACAAACCAAAAAATATTGGCCCATCGCTAATAAATTAAACAAAAAAAAAACAAGGTAATAAAGAGGAATACCACGCGGTATAACCGAGTTACCTCTAGGTAGTAGGTAGTAGTAGGTACCTGTATATAGTCACCTATAGATAGGTAGCGGCGCGGCGCGTTCATTAGTCGTGTTTGTACAAAGCCTTCGCAAGCCCTGAATAGATTTATACATTGATTCGATTCAACATTAAATCAACGCAGCCCACTGTCTGTGTTTGCTGTGGTGATCTAATATCTGGATGATTCTAATTGTTAATTAGTTTGGTAATATTTACTGGAATTTAGTAGGCTATATTCATTTGTGTTTTAATTCTGATTTTTAGATTTTTTTTATATATATATATATATTTTTAATAGATTTATGTAATGAATTTCTGTTTTTTTTTTTAACAGTTAATTAAAAGTAATTAAATAACTGTGTTTTTTGGTAAATACACTGACATTAAATAATATTTAAAAAAATAATAAGATATAGTATAATTTCCATTCATAATACTAAAATATATGGAATTGAGTATTATAGTAGGTAATAGTATAGATGAAATATTGAATATTTTCATTTTCCTCACCTTGGTAACGAGGCAAAATGCGGCGTTGAGTTACGCTACTTAAATACGCAATGCTTTGAGAATTCAGCCAAAAGAGGGGAACGGAAACGTCTTAATAGTAACGGAGTGTCCGACAATAATATTTCTAGGCTTCTTACCCTACTATTTATGGGATACAATATAAAGCTAAAAAAAATGAATTTACTTATTTTGTCAACAATATTTTCCATTTTAACCATAGCCCTAGTTGCTGAGCTGCGTCAACACTCGAAATGACGAAACTATGAAAACACGACGTGTTTCCCTTTTTTGTTTTATATATCCCAACTAACTGCACAGACCCACCACAAACCCGAAAACCTACATCCGTCAGATTTGGAAAATAAACATCGAGTGGAGTCGAACCGAATCGATAGCTGGACGAATCGTCAAACTTTTGTAATATAGCGCGCAACGCTACTCTAGCTTTAGAACGAAAAAACTATAGCCGCTCCTATAAGTACCTATTCGTGATATTTAATTTTTTTATATGAAGCTGTTTCTTATTGAAAAAATCGTGATTTAAATATAATAAATCCTTAGGTACTACTTATGATGTTCTAATTAATTGATTTGTTTTAACTAAATGAATTGTAAAATGTAGAAACTATATTATAAAATTATGTTAATAAATATAAGTTTACTTTTGTGTAGATATATAATAGGAAAGTTTACTATTTGAATGTGTTTATGTAATCTGTTTCCTGCACATGGCAGGGAAGGCAGAGGCAGCCTGGGAACCTAGTGTTAGACACCCCGTTCCCATTAAGTGAAATTCGAAACTCTTAATTAAATAGTGAGAATATATATTACTTTGAGTTAAAATGAACTAACGAACGTCATTTTTATAGTTAGTCAGTATCAGTAGAAAAACGTTGAAGCCAGTTGTGGCGCAGGGGCACATGCGTTCGATTACAGGCGTGACAGGTTGTGAGTGCGATTTCCACTCGATGAATTGAAATATTTTACATTTTAATTTCATCACTCTGATAACGTGGCAAAGCGCGGTATTAATCTCCGCCATTCAACACTTAAAGCCTCCAGAATTCGAAAGTCTGTCTAAATACTAGGTTCCCGGGTTCCCTCTGCCTACCTTCTTATGTGTTCAAAGTTTAAAAAAGTAGAAAAAGTTTTTTTCGACACACTGTTTTACTCTTGTTCATAAAATTTTTTGTTGTTCAATAAATCCAATTGATTTAAAATACAAGTGCATCACATGTCTTATTACCTACATAAATATAACTTTTTTGAGGATGTCAATTTTTTAAAGCTTATATTTCCTTATACGTTTAAGTTCACCTAAGGAACACAATACTACTATAACTGTAAAAATTGAAATAAAAACTCAATTTCCCATTTTTTGCTTACTAAGACAACTGTAGGTTCTAATCCAACGCTGGATTTTGTAAACATACAATTATAAACTATCAACGTAAATGTAAATTGTTTCGTGCTCATATCTATCAATAAATTTAAAAAGAATAAAAATGGTAGAAAATATATTAATCTCAATAGCACTCTCATGACTGCTAAGCGCGGCGTTGAGTTCCGGCACTCAACACGGTATGCCTCCAGAATTCGGCATCAAACGGGGAATAGAGTAACTGCTGTGTACAGGATACAGTGTAAAGCTGCTTATAAATTTCAATAATGTTATTACAACAAACAAAATATTAACTGATTTTGAGGCCGTCGTGGCTCAGGGGCACAAGGATGTGATAGTAACGCGACGGTTGTGGGTTCGATCCCCTCTCGAGGAAATGAAATATTTATTTAAATTTATATTTCCATACTTTCGCTCTGGAGTTCCGGACAACTCAACACGCAATACCTCTCAAGTGGGGAACGGAGTGTCTTAACACTAGGTTCTCTCTGTCTACCCTGCTATCTGCGAGATACAGCGTGAAGCTAATAATTTTTTTAAATTTAATTTTAAAATATTAACTAATACTCCATTAACTAATCAGACAACAAAACTTATAAATCTCTATGTATTATCGAAGACCATTTCAGCGAACGTAACCTAATACTCGCTAATACAGTTGCATACAAAAGAAAAAATATATCTCTTATTGAAAATCAAAAAAGCATAATAACTCGAGATCCTTTTGGCGAGTATATCCCAAAACTAGGTTAGTAATACGTTCACAAAAGACCTCGTTGAATACAAACCGAATCGGACACACCATTACATGGTGGATATAATTAGTTATGGTGTATGGATTTAGATGTTACGATAATTTTTGTATGAATGCAACGAATAAACATCTGTTCGTGATGTACAGTTTGACAGACGAACAGACGTATTGAAATGTCATGTAAACTGATACGTTGCAACAAAGACCCCCAAAAAATGGTCAGCCGATGAAATTTAAGCTTTTACATGTTTTTTAAATATATGTATAATGTTTTATATTATTTTCAATTGATTTTTATATCAGCACTGCAAGGGATTTAATACCGGAAGAGTTCCGTTCAGAGATTAAATCTTACAAAAATATGAAAAAGGAAAAAAAAAGCCTAGTACCCAAAAAAGAAATACTATTCATACAAACGTATTCCGCTATAAAATGTAGTTTTTTATTTAACTCATTAACTATACAAGATTACAAGCCTGTATTACTATAGTTATTAAAAGTCACGCAGCGTCTTAAAACATGTTGCGATGGTTCCGTTTGTCATCCTAATTCGAAGAGACGATTGTTATATTTAAATGATTTTAGTTTTTCTGCTTTCGAGAGGTAGTGTGTCGTTTAGCTCCGCTACTTAGAGCGCAAAATGTCTCAAAATTGGACGGCACAACCGAAAACGTAATGTCTCAACTCTACAGTCACTCTGTCTAGTCTGCTAAACGGGATAACGCATGCAGTTCAAAAATATGATATAGTCACACGCATTTAATATACTCATGTTGAAGAAGACATTGGAGAAGAGAGAGAATGAAATGAGAAATACGAACTGTGAAAAGATTTAAGCAAATATAAATTTACTTATATTATGGATAATTATATTACGGATGAATCCATGGTTTGGTTTTTGTATATATTTTTTTACATATAGAAAGATTTTAAAAAGATGCAGATATCATGGATGTAAGCGATATTTGTAGGTTCGATCATTATGGAAAGTTTATCTTAGGTCTAGTTAGCATGTCTGTTGGAGCCAACTTCGAATATTCGACATCTCTGAAATGGACGACAAATCAAAACTGTAGTAACGCAGCTACATTTATCCTGCCTTCTCCGTTACCCAAAAACGAAGATACCCAATATCTCAACAACTCGGACCCACAGAGCGACTACCCATAAGCTAACACTAATAAACTTCAAACATCAAAAGCTGTTAAAACAAAAAAGGTGACAGCAGAAAATATGCCGACACTCGAAAAGAAAACAAAAATCGGTATGAGCGTGTTCCGGCACGCGTCCCGCAGCCGACCGTCGTCAAACTGACAGATTAACGCATATCACTGTTATGCAACACGCAGCCGGTCGACCGGAGATTTATTAAAAGTATGAAATACCTCCTACTGCCCCCTATACTATAGATAGCACTGCAGATATTCGAACTTACTACTACCTAGTGTATATGGCATTGTAGAAATTCGATATATGCATTATTGGTTTATTTAAGGATTTCCATGGATGGATCACCTCGCGCTGTTGGTACAATTAAAATAACAGACGTTTCCGGTACGATTTTGCGATTAGATGCATTTTTACACCTGGATATAAAGTATTTTGGATGAGTAATATTAATATAGGTAAGTAGAAGTTTTTTTTTTAATTTTTTAGCGAGGCAGAGTGGGACTAGTGTTAAGACATTTCACTCCGTACTTTTTGCCGACTTCTGGGGGTATTGAGTAGTGAGTGGCGAAAGTCAACGCCGCGCTTTGCCTCAATATTAAATCTAAGAAATCGGAAATCGAACCCACAAGCTGTCGCGTTTACACTTACGCTCTTGTACCCCTGCGCTACGGCTGGCCTCAACTGGTAAGGGTAAGTTGTATTTATATTTTTTTAACGATAGAATGAATTTAAAATTGGCTTAATTTGTAAGGGCAATTGAGTAAATATACTTTACTATTTAAATATAACTTCTTAGAGGTCAGACAGAATACAGTGCGTGGGTTCCGCCACTAAGCCAGTAATTTGGCATTGTCTATAAACGGAGCTGGAACAAAGTGATATATCTGTCTGCTTCTACTCTTTCTGACTGTATAGATTTAAAATATAGCAAAGGCTTAATATATATAAATACAATAATTAACCTATATTTCATATATTTAAAAAAAATACTTCACTGAGTTGAATTTCTTTACTCTTGTCAAAAATACGATCGATCTCATTACTTATATTATACCAAAAGTTAAATAATAATTATTATTTCTAACAAAACATAAATCGACTAAATTTACATATTTTTGTATATATATATTTAAAATATACATATATACAAATATAACATTTTTAAAACATAAAAGCTCGAGTCACGAATTTACTAACCAGTGAAAAGTCAGCGACCACTCTGCCCGAAGTTTCGATTGATAGTTTTCCGTTTCGTTTTTTCACAAACCACAGGAAAATCTGGGTGTTTTTTATTCAGTATCTGTACCAGCTGCGCTTTCCTCTTTCGATTTGTTTGTTGATCCTTGCTTTTTATATTTGTAGTATAAAAATTGTATAACAATTTTTTTCTCAAATACATGTTTTAAATTAAATAAAAAATATTATTCTGTTAAGTAATTCCTGTTGTTATAATAATTTTATTTAAGTTCTCACAAATGATTATGCAAAATAAAAATTCCACATATTTTCTCCACATTTCAGCATCGTTGGCAAATAATTAAATAACAATTAAAAATTATATATAATTATTAAAAAGAAAACGTAACAAGCCTCACACCATCCCACCCACATCCAACCGTTGATGTTTACCAAACGTTCGTTTATCGCGATGGCAATAAAGCTCCCGTCCATTTAATTCCAAGAACAAATGCACGTCGGGTCGAATCGGCCTCAAGAAACAATCGATTATCATTTCACGGGTTAATTGTGACTCACAAAAAGTCTGGCGCGTCGGCCTTCTGCCGTCTAATGACGCCATAAACTTGAAATTATACGCTCTGCTAGTCAGACCATCCGTTGTTTTACCGATTCGTGTATTTCCTATTCTATATATGTGTATGTATTGAGGCCGTCGTGGCGCAGGGCCACAGGCGTGTGAGTGGAGACGCGACGGTTATGGGTTCGATTTCCACTCGGAGGTATGAAATGTTATTAATTTATATTTTCATTTCTTCGCTCTGGTACCAAGGGAAAGGGCGACGTTGAGTTCCGGCACGCAACACGCTATGCTTCAAAAATTCGGCACAGAATGGAGTGTCTTAACACTGTGCTCCCTCTGCATGGTCCTCCTATATGAGGAAAACAGCATGAAGATGAAAAAAAAATTTATGTTGTAGCTGTGAATTCATGCATTCTTTCAATGCGTGAGTTATTATTAGATTACTAAACTGTTATTTACTTTAAATGTTTTGAATGTTAGAAGATTCATATTTGATTATGCCTATCTTTAGTGTAAGTAGTGTAAAAAATGTATCTGCGATTGTATCTAGTAGATTTGAAAATTTGCAAAACAATACAATGTGATGAAAAAGTAAGATTTTCTCCTCTTCACTTTACAATATTATGTCGCCACTTTTTCTATGAAATGGACAAGATGTAATTGGAAAACAAAAAAAATAATAATAATAAACTTTCGCAACATTTCAATATGACTACAGACTCAAAGTTAATTTAAAAAATATATATCAAAATGTCCATTTTAATCGGTGTGTTGTGATATGCAAGTAAATATGAGTGGTAAATAGTATAGCATTATAATTATTAAGAAAACGTATAAACATTTGAACGTAGCGGGATTTGAACCCGCGCCTCCTTAGAAACCGTCAAAGTGCTCTTACCAACTAAGCTATACGTTCTTATTCGTTTTTTTTCTTTTAAGAACTAAGAAAAGGCTTAGAAAGAAAAGGCTTAGTTGGTCAGAGCACTTTGACGGTTTCCAAATTAAAAGAGGCGCGTGTTGAAATCTCGCTACGTTAAAATTTTTATACGTTTTCTTAATAAATATTTTTCTTTCCTAAGTGTGGAATAACACTTTAAAAATGTTTAAAAATAGTATAGCATTTATTACAACTAAAAAAATATTATAAAATCCAACGCGTATATGTAGAAAAACACAATATTTCGTGAACTTTAGATCAATCAAAATTTTATATCGTCATTTTGATCAGACAAAGCCCAACCTTGAATTCTGTCATGTCTCTAAATTAATAGGTACCTACCACTAATTGTAGTTAGGAGGTGCTAGCGGCTCCCGCGCGGCTTCGTCCGCTTCTTTTTTATTTAATATTATTTAAACGTATTTAGGGAAAATTGGCTGGTTTTTTTAATGGTTATCTATACTGCTATTAAACGTAACAAATCGTAATCGTTGATTTCGCTTGAAAAAATTGCGGTAAACGATTTTTTCACAAGAATTACGGAATCTATCTATCGGCCAGTCCTCTAAGAATCGCTTCGACTTTCTGGAGATTACCTGAAATAAAGATGCACTTGAAAAACCACGGTTATTTTGAAATCACAGACAGATTCTTCAATTTTATATATATGTAAGTATAGGTAACAACATAAAATATTATAAAAAAATGCAAAAACAATGATTTAAATAATGTGAACTACCAACAAATATAATATAATATCAGGCCAAAAACAAAGAAATAACATTTAAATCAGTCATTTTCTTTATTTATATAAGCAAAGTAAGTATTTCTATTTAAATCAAATCCTGCAACGCCAAGAAAAATATATAATCGAATCGCACACGTTAACATAATGTCGAGGCAAATGGCGCGCGACAAAGCCGGCGTATTGGAGGAGTCCGTGACAAAGTTGTTTTATCAGCGCCCGATAAGGTTCATCCCATTTAGACTGAGCGGTTTGGGTGTTACGCTACTCCTCTTTTTTGGGTTTTTCTTAAATATATATAATTGTATTTGTAATTTTGATTTTGTTAATATTAGATTTGAAAACAATATTGGCAATGAAAATAGTTTTAGATATTTTGAAAGTATAATTGCGTTTTATATTTTGGATAACATAAAAATTTTGCGAGACCTTCTAGTCTAGAATAACATTTTTAAAATGTTAAAATATATATGTTTGTACTTCTTTAAGGATTTAATCTTTTTTTTTTATTCTACTTTTCTTCTACAGTATTTATTTTTCTTAAAAGCAATATTTTTCCTGTTTTTGTGACAAGCAAAGAAAACTAACCAAGGGATGATCTTTTTTTAACATTTTTTAAAGTGTTATTCCACACTTAGGAAAGAAAAATACTTATTTAGAAAACGTATAAAAATTTTAACGTAGCGGGACTCGAACCCGCGCCTCCTGGAAACCGACCAGGCGCTCTGACCGCTAAGCCATACGTTCTCATCGAGCTACGTCGAAATTGTTATACGCTTGTTACAACTGCTGATGCTACGTGACGGACGATGCTAGTCCCGCTACGTTCAAATTTTTATACGTTTTCTAAAAAAGGGATGATCCTTTATTTTCGATTTATTTTAAGATGGAATGGAAAGATGAAAAAAATTGACAAGCCATATTTTTTTTTTCATTATTATTAATTTAAATATATATTTATATTTTTTAAAAAAATTGTCGAGTGGGGAATAAGCATTCTATAACTGGAGATGGAGACGCCCGCGACGCGACCGCGCTTCGCCCGCAACGTTTTATGGCCCTCCCTCGATAATAGATACATTGATATATGCAAATCGAAAAGAAAGCTTATATAAAAAAAAAAAAACCCAATATATTAGATACTAGCCGTCACCTGCAATTTTGTTTAGGTCGAATTTAAGTCGTTTTTTTTTCTGTTTCAGCCGGAATTTTAAAAAATCTCTATATTTAGAGAGTGCCCCAAGGTAGGTAGGTAGTACATAGGCACCTCGAGAATCATGGGGACACTGGGCTGGTTATTATTTTGGGGGCCTGCTAATTAATTGCCTTCTAATAAAAACTATAATATTGTACACGTACAATGAAAAAGAGGACAGTTGTCACTAATAGCAATTATAAAGTAATAGCAAATCCTTATATTTCCTTATCATATTATAAGCTCTTGGTGAAATCAGATTTTTTAAAAAAAAGTAGTAAATGATTAAGCTGATAATATTTTCTAGCCGTCTTATAAACATACAACATACTGGCAAAAGGGCGCTCTGCGTCACAGCAAGTGATTTGTAAGGTTTTACATGCGTTATTTCCGGAGTCCAACTCCGTGACAATCAAGATATTTTGTTTAATAAAATGACTTTAATTACATTTAGTTTTACCGTATTTAGAAGTGATCTATGTATAATGGGGTATGAAAATGTATTATAGTATGTATACATATTCTATGGATACGTGGAATGGAAATCAAATCACACATATGGATGTGAGAGTTCATATGTATGGGATGTAAAATCACTTGTGTGAACGTGTAATCACGTATGTGGATATGTGACGTCATATGTGGAAATTTGATCCCACAGAGACAATAAGTACAGAGGCTAGCTAAAGTTGACTAGTGCAATCTTTGAGAAGGCCTAGAAATGCCTAGTTCATAATGGGTAGCCCTCAAACTTCTTACTGATTTTAACGATATATTTTGGCCTTGCTCGGGTATTTTGCTACTTAAACTACCTAGAGTACCTACCTAAACTTCGGTTGTATTTTCTTTTTAAGGCTTTCTAAGAACCCTTGAAAGACAGTTTGTTGACAGTTTGTTAGCACTATGGAGTTAGGAACTAAAGTTTAATACCCTGTAGAACCACATCTGCAAAAACAACGGCAGAGGATCAAAAGATAGCATCCAAACAACGGGGCAACGATGGCTACCCGGTACGGTGTGAAACCCGGATGTAAAGTCAACATAAGGTCTATTAAGGACGCATTGTGATTATCCATGTCGGGGAGTCACGTATGCGCGTCAACTAGTTTGGACAATTCATTTGCCACAGCATGGTCGGTGGTGCAAGCCAAGCCAGTCGACATTATGCACATTAAAATATCCAAGTATCACGACTTTAGCGAAGGGGATCTGTGATTCATCAGTCAACACCAAGACGGTTGACAAGTAACCTTTAAAATTGGTAAGACGGGAACTCGAGTCTTCCCTTACAAACAAAGCGACCTCGCCAATGCACGAGGCATAAAATTATGCTTTAATATGTAGCCAAGGCTGTGGTGCTCAGTCGGATAATCTGAGTCCCCTTTTAGTTATTCTTCAAGGCTGGCCGTGCCAGTTTCTTCGTGATAACCCAAATGTTAGAAAATTTATATGACAATAAATTTGTGGATGGCGTATCTATACATACATAGACATATCATAATACATCTTTATACATAAACATAAAAAACTAAAACTAAACTAAACTAGCTTCATGCTGTATCCCTAACGGAGTAGTCAGAGAGAAAGGAGTGCCAAATGCTACGCTCTCCGCCTATGCCTTTCGGGGTTCCTCATGCTTTTTACATGACTTTACTCCAGTATCTTTAATACTGTGTTTTCGATGGTCGACCGAGGTCTCCCTCTACCTCTTCCATCATATTTTTTTGCCATTCTTTCATCACACATTCGTTCGACGTACCCAAACCAGCTGAACACGCTAATCTTCATTATCATGATATCATCGCTAGTACCTGCTATTTTGTATATCTCATCAGAGATCGCATCTCAACAGCATTCACCTTGCCTTCATTCTTCTTTTGTAATACTCACGATTCGCTGCCGTATAACAGCGTCGGTTCCAATACTGCATTGTGTACGGCCATAATTGTAGCTGTGCTGACGCTTCGCCGTCTCATTAATGCAGCTAAGACGTCGTTAAGCCTGTTATCGGCAGCAAGACGCCTTTCCGCATCCATCTCGTTTATTCCATCTCTGCTAAACATACTTCCTATTTGAGATGTATGTATACAAACATAATTCTCACATATCTTAAAAATACAAACCATTACTATTATAGTTACGTTTGCTATTAGTGTAAAATTAAACAGTGTCATATATGGAAAAAAAAATGTTGGCATTTTATCAGTGTTATACAATCGAAGATTATCAAGGTGCCATCAGCGGGAAGGAAACATTCAATCACGCTGGCTTGTTGCAGATAAGACATTGGAACCCGAGGGGCGGGGGGCGGGGGGAGGGGGGGAGTGGGGAGGGAAGTGGCATTTGGCACGGGCAATTGACGTCGCTGATAGGATCTCACGCTGAGTTTGCAGAGAAATATAGTCTAGGAGCTAGCGTAATATTATTGACTTATTTCAACATAAGCATACTTGTAAATTGATAGTGTGAGTAATAATTCTTATTATTAAATACATATTATGCTTATAATTTTAATTTCAACTCTCGCTCGACGAAATATTTCTAGTTACAAATGTCATCCCACTCTTATTAGACGAAGTACATGATTAGGTATTGTGGTAATGTAAAATTTATTTCATACAATTAAAAATTAGTTCATACAAATTTATTATTTTTTGTATTTTAAAACGAAGAAACAATTTTAACAAAGTACCGCCACAGTGATACTGAATACAAATAAATACAATTATATACAGTGTTTTAAAATAAAATATACCTAAAATATATATTATATTGAGGCCAGTCGTGGCGCAGTGGCACAAAGTGTGACTGTAAAACCGACTGGTTGGGGGTTCGATCCCCACTCGAGGAGATGAAATATTTACTTAAATTTATATTTCCATTTTCTTCGCTCTGGTGTCAAGTTGAGCGTTGAGTTCTGCCACTCAACACGCAATGCCTCCAAAAATTCGGCAGAAAGTAGGGAACGGAGTGTCTTAACACTAGGTTCCCTCTGCCTACCCTGCTGTGTTCACAGCGTGAAGCTAATTTATTTATTTATATATATTATAAAAAACAAAAGACTTCAGGAAAAGCATTAAATGTGCGAGCTAGTCTCTTTGACTAATGTATGTGAGTCAGCGCGGTAACTGTCGGCGTGCCACGACACCGCTTCCGATCGAGTGAATGATACTGCTGGCTGCGGAGATAGCTACTGTCTAGGAAAGCAAAATGTTCCAATCTCTTCTGGAGCAATAAAGATGGATAATGGATAGTGATAATCATAATTTTAGGAGCTTTATTCCTTGGAATATTACTATAGAACCAGATTTTTATTTGAGTATGAAGAGTTTGTTTGGTGGAGCGTGTTAGTCTCAGGAAGTGTAGGTAAAAATTGTTTGTTTTTGCGTTGGTTAGTCCATTTATATAGGAATGCTATACTATATTACATCGCGTTACTTAAGTGCGTTCACAGTTACCTCTGACATGTATCATGTGTGTAAAATAAAAAGAATTTCCTCCGATTGCCAAAATATTGATTGAGGAATTTGAACTTAGTAGGACTCGAACCCGCGCCTCCTGGAAACCGACCAGGCGCTCTGACCACTGAGCCATACGTCCAACGTAAAACGTATTTTTTTTAATACGTTTTCTAAATAAGTATTTTTCTTTCCTAAGTGTGGAATAACACTTTAAAACTGTTAAAGAGAAAAACTTATATTACGATACTCTGTTGCCCACTTTCATCTCTATTTTCGCTGCCCAATTATTGAAATAGACGCCGCGTTTTATCTTCTTACGAAAGTAAGGAAATTAAAATTATGCATAACCCATCAACTGGTAATCGAACCTACAACAAGCAAAAAATAGATTTACAACAATTGAAAAATTTTAAACCGAAAGCTGTACCGCCGTCCCACAATAGCCTCAGTTATATCTCTTTTTGAGCCTCACGTTATTTAAGCCCGTTTTTCAACAGAATTCTCAAGGCATTGAGTGTTGATTAACAGAACTTAACGCTGCGATTTACATAATCTATTAACCTATCTACATTTAATATATAAATAATAACATATTATATCAATCCAGCTAACCCATTCGAGCAACATACGTTTGATTTTGACTTTAACTTTTTTTAAACAGGAAGAAACGAACTAATGAAGTAGGAAACAGCAGGTTGAATAGTAATCGTTGTTAATTGCTCAAACGATATGAACCCAAACCCAGCTGTCGTCGGATTAATGACTAAAAAACCGCTGATCCACCTGTTACAGTTATATTTCACGCCGGCTTTTATTTGTTTAGTACCAAAGTAAATGATATCATTAGGTAAGCCACAGGGAAGCTTTATAACTTTATTGGGCTTCGTCCGTTGTGAGCTTTAATGATGATAATGATATGATGTTTCTTGAC
This sequence comes from Heliconius telesiphe telesiphe, assembly GCA_018249795.1. Classification (NCBI taxonomy): domain Eukaryota; kingdom Metazoa; phylum Arthropoda; class Insecta; order Lepidoptera; family Nymphalidae; genus Heliconius; species Heliconius telesiphe. Next base: position 13,660 of record DWLH01000942.1, read on the forward strand.
TCGTGCTGCATAGATAATTTAGTATGACATTAGATAATAGAAGTAGTTTTAGATGTTTTTAATTATTTTTTTTCATTTTCACGTTGTATCCCGCATGTAGCAGAGTAGGCCAAGGGAGCACACTTCTATCATCAATTGCCGCGGAGTTCTAGAGGCTTTTTGCCTAAACATGAGAGGGAAGAAACGAAAATGTTAAATATTTCATTTTCTCGAGTGGAAATCGAACTCACACTCACTGTCGCGTTAACAGTCACACACTTGTGTCACCGCGTTACGACTAGCCAGGTTTTAAATTATTGATACACCAGCAATATTTTGTGTTTAATAAAAACAGTGGAACAGCCTATTAGTCTTAAAAAGAGAGTTATCTTGCTAGGTATCCTTCTTTCAGTCGTCAATTGCTCAGATTAGTCTTCTTTTCTCTTAAAACTATTTCGTGCAAAATAACAACACAAAATTAATATACAATTTAATCATTATAAAAACCAAATTTTATATAAAAAAAATAATCTAAAAACAAAGCAGACATGAAGTTCTTTTACAAAACGAAGATCTGACATCTTTAACTAAAAAATAAAAACAGTTAAACCATAAACTGTAATGTATTTTATTAGTATCAGAAAAATTATAGTCAATTTGTGCTACAATTATATTTAACCGGTACTGAATGGCTACGGCGAGGGTAATGTTTCGTGACCATACCGCCACGGTTAACTGGTCACCGGCCAAGTACTAGCCCACATAAGAGTTTTATATAAGGAAAGCAATTATAGGGGGTGTTCTATTTAGTTATGTATCCTTTTGGTTACTATTTTGGTTAAACGTAATGTTTATTTCTTGTTTATATTTTACTTGAAGTCGTATAGTATCTATCTATAATATTCTAGGAGATTTTTGTTATTTCCAGTCCAACAGTGGGTCCTACTAAGTTGGATATGAAAATAAATCTTATTCACACTGTATCCCGCAGCAGGGTAAGCAGTGGGAACTAGTGTTAAGACACTCCGTTCCCCGTTTTCCACTGATTTCTGGAGGCATTACGTGTTGACTGGCGGAACTCAACGCCGCGCTTTGCCTCAACACCAGAGTGAAGAAATGGAAATATAAATTTAAATAAATATTTTATTTTCTCGAGTGGGATCGAACCTTCAACTAGTGGCGTTCTCAAAATCAATTAATTTTGATAATAGTAATGAGTCAAAACTTTTTGTGAAATTTCTATTATTTTCAAACAATTAAAAAGTATGTTGATTTTTTACATAGATACTTTAATAAGATATCATAGTAAAATTTAAATAAATACTTATTTGCGTGCACTCAGCAGGGTAGGCAAAGTGAAGCTAGTGTTAAGACACTACTTTCCTTTTTTCCGCAGAATTCTGGATGGTATTGCGTGTTGAGTGGCGGAACTCAACGCCGCCCCTGTCAAAGTCCTAAAATTTTAATTCACCTAAAATATAAGCAAAATAAAAATAATTAAAAGATCCAATCCAACAACCCTGTAAAAGAAAAGGAAAAAAAACACAAAAAATCGTGTATAATCAAGATAATTAAGGGTGCAAAACAAAGTCGCATTGAGAGAGAGTCACGGCACATGGTGTGCACTGTGCAGTTCACATCCACAATCACTCGGTGGGGTGTCGAGGGATGTATGTTTAA
>DWLH01000943.1:0-15308 GCA_018249795.1 Heliconius telesiphe telesiphe
TTTGAAAATTAGTTTCATGACAAGACTAGAATATTTTAATAACTAAATTCAGAAATGGTATAAACATAATGTATATAAATACTATAACAATTTTATACAATTTACACAAACAATGAATGATGAATAAATTTTTAAAACCGTTTAGAAATTAATCGATTACAGGTCACAGGATGACTTTCATTAATACCTGAACATTAATTACTCAAGTTTATAATAAAGATTCATAATAATTAACAATCTCCACGAAGATCATAGTAAAATATAACTAAAATAAATAGAGCTAGCCGGAATTAGCTACCGAAACTTTGTGGCATTATCATAATATTTGCAAGATTCAAATACTTAGAATAGTGATAACACCACATAGTTTGAAACGGTTCAAATTAACCGTCCAGTCACTCACAAAAATAGCTCGTCTGTTAATATTAACTAGGAAAATAGTGACGTGACCACGTGAGTTTATATGATAGTTACTACATTGCTGAAACGCGGGTGTGAGCGGGGAACATACGAGGAAACCACGGCCCACATAGATAACGAAATAGTCACTGTAAACATAACATTACTAACCTTAACACACCGTATTTTTTGTATATTATTATTATTAATGGTTGAGACTTCAAACCAATAATTATTAAATATTATACTTATTTCAATTAAGATAAGTTAAAACAAAAACAAAAACGCTATATTTTTTAATACATACAATTTCGAATGCGTTAACCTCGCGCAATAAATTATAACTTTATTCAAAGTCCATCACGTACGGTTAATAAGCGCCCATGACATGCGACGCGGACTAAGTAGATACTTGTAAAACAGCTTCACGCTGTATCCTGCACACAGCAGGCTCTAGGCAGAGGAAACCTAGTGTTAAGACCCTTCCATTTTCCCCCGAATTCGGAAAGCATTGCGTGTAGAGTGGCGGAAATCAACGCCGATGCCTCAATGCCTCGAAACCAGAGCGAAGAAATGAAAATATTAAATATTTCATTTACTCAAACGGGCATAGAATCCGCAACCTGTCGCGTTTACAGTTAGTGAGGCTCTGCGCCACGACTGGCCTCAGTACTGACATGTAAGTACTTGTGGCGACTTGAATTGATAACATTGACAGTTGCTAGCATGGTCAACTAGTATGCATTCAATAAACTCGTTACAGTACAGTTTGACCTCCGAAAACGTAACAGCGAAGTCTCACGGGCGATATCGGCGCCTCGGCACGCACGCACACTCTCTTTGGTTTGAGGAATAACAATCGTAGCGTGGGAACCTAACTAAATAAACACTATAGCATCGATGTTCGATAAATTTTTTTCACCTTGACGCTGTATCCCGCATATAGCAGGAAGGGCAGAGAGGGCCTAGTTTTAAGTCAGTACTTTCCACCGAATTGTGCAGGCATTGCGTATTGAGTGGCGGAACTCAACGTCGCGTTTTGCCTCGACACCAGAGCGATTTTTATTTAATAAAATAAAATAAATCAGCTTCACGCTGTATCTCGCACACAGCGGGGTAGGCAGAGGGAACCTCGTGTTAAGACACTCCGTTCCCCACTTTCTGCCGAATTCTGGAGGCATTGCGTGTTAAGAACGCCGCGCTTTTCCTCGAGACCAGAGCGAAGAAATGAAAATATAAATTTAAGTAAATATTTCATCTCCTCAAGTGGGGATCGAACCCACAACCAGTCGGTTTTACAATTTGGCAATACAATTTGGCAGGTTGGCAATGGCATAGGCAAAGTTACGAAAATTGGATGGTTGCTGGGGAACAGAGTGTCTTAACCCAAGGTTTAATGTGCTTTCTATGCTACATCTGGAATACAGTGTGAAGATAAAAAAAATATAATCAAATAAGAATATCCTTTCTAACTAAAAATGGGATATAAAATATTATGATAAAACATTTTTTTATATTCTATTTCGGAATTTTGGTTTATATGTAGCTGGATAAGTTATAGAACTTTGTCCCTTAAGTAAAGTACAGTAAAAATTGTTCTTAATCAAATCAAATGACAATCAGTGTCTATTTTTTTATTTTAGTTAATGAGGCCCAAAGTGTGACTGTAAAACTGACTGGTTGTGGGTTTGATCCCCACTCGAAGAGATGTAATATTCACAAAAATGTATATTTCCATGTCTTTGCTCTGGTGTCAAGGCTAAGCGCGATGTTGAGTTCTGCCACTCAACACGCAATGCCTCCAGAATTTGGCAGAAAGTGGGGAACGGAGTGTCTTAACACTAGGTGTCCTCTCCCTACCCTGCTGTCTGCCCTCTGCCTACGCTGCTGCATGCGAAAGACAGTGTGAAGCTGATTTATTTTTTTATTGTTTTTTGTTTTATGTTTGTTCAATTGACTTGTCAGTTCTCTGTGAAAACCGAATTCCTACTTTAATTTGAAACATTGCATGTTGAGTGGCAGAACTTAGTGCCATACTTTGTTAATAAGAGGAAGAAAATGAAAATAATTCATAATCTTAAGTGTGGATCCAATCCACAATAACTGCATTTGCAGTTATATTCATAATTATATGATAAAAATATTATTGGTTACATTTTTATTTTGTTGTTTTAGTAATTTTAATAGTAACTGTACTTTTTGTCATTACTTAATCTGATCAATAAGATTAAGTAATGACAAAAAGTACAGTTACGTGAAAAAAGTAGTTTGTATTTTGCTCAATATAATAGAATATTTTACAGTCATTCTGAAATTGTTATCTTCAGATATTCTATGTAATTGTAACGGTAATTTGTAACTGTATCAAATAATGATATGTCTATTCACAATTAGACTAAAATCTTGTTACATTTACAAAACCTAAAATGGATCTTAGGGAATCTTATTGAAGATTATATAATAATAAATTTGGCAAGCAAAAAATATGTGAATTATATATTATATAAAGTAATAAGTACCCATTATTACAGTCTTTCAGTTGTTTTAAGTCATAAGTTGACATAAGTTTTCCTATAAAGTAATAATAATATTTAATGCTAAAGTGAATATCAATATCAAATTTATGCATAATATAATCAGCTAACAATCTTATGACACATTCTTGGGTGGCTTTTGACTTGATAATGAAATAAGTAAACACATGTATAAGAATGTAGATAAAAAACTGATATTGTTCAGACACACTTCACTGATTATCTTGCTCAGTGGTTGGAACCAGTATATATTTCCAATTATAAAATTAGTTTTTAAAACTAATTTGTTCATTAATTTTATAATGCTATACTAAGTTTACACATTCTTACACATTATTAAGATATTTATATGACACTCACCTCACTGAAGGCCATTACTTAGGCCGGGGATTTAACTTGTCCGACCTTTTAAATAATTTTATCGCGATCTATCAAAACAAATAGTTTATGCTTTTGTTTCCCAACATTGAAAACAGTCCCGACATCTAACATCCCCACGGCACAAATACATCTGAACTCAGTAACTTCACTCACTGCGCAAGAACAAAATTTTATTTCTAAAACGAAAACACCTGACCGAATCACAAATCACTTAAAAAAAACCAACATTCCTCAGGTGGGATAGATGCACATCAAATTTTAAATTATTTTCAAATTTTTAGTGTTACTATCACTGTAGCACTAAATTTATTATATCGTTATCTAAAATGTTAGCCCATTTCGAATTGGAAAACGGATAAAAAATGTCATCAAATGCTCGATGAAGTAACACGGAACGAACGATCAACCGGAGATGAACTCGCCATCTTGCTTCATGTCACAGGCAGTATGGGCAACATAGAAAACCAACGCTGTCAAGCGCTGTCATGTTGGACAATATAGCAAATGAATAGGACCTCTATAAGGCGTCCTATTCATTACCATAAAAGGTAGACATAACGTACAAGGTAGGTATTTTATAACTAAAAATAATAATATGGACTATAATTAGTACAATAACGTAAGAAGAAAAAAGAAATATATTCTGTGTTCATTTTAAAATCATAAATATTTTCTTATCAAATTTAGCTTAGAAACATATTCGAGTTGTCTCGTTATTAGTAAATAATATTTATTGTTATAAATTTATTAGCTTTGCGTTATATTTGTTAATTGTAAATAAACATATTATGTTATAATTAAAATATCTCTTTATTTATTTTATTAATCAAGGTAGTGAGTTTCAAGGTACAAAATTGAATGGAGAAATCACAACTTCACAAACTGTTCTTGTTGCAAAATTAACATTTTTCTATATTCTGCTTATCATTAATTTTAAAAGCATATTATTGGTATTTTTAAAGGTTATCTCGGAAAATTAATTCTTGTAATACAAAGCATGATCATATATACTACCTCTTACTTACTCCTACTGGCGTATAAAATTTATTAAATTTTATATATAACTAATGATTTGATTTTTTTTGTTCATCATTGAATTATATTTACGTTTAAAAATCTTGGCCGCTTTATTCGTAATTATTTATAATTTTTATATAATTAGTAAGCTAGCACGTCTTACTTTTTAATGACATACTTTATCAATTTTGTCAAAAAATTATTAGTTGAACGCTATACGCATGTTATTTTATGTTAATAAATTTTCAGTAAACCAATTTAAGGATATTGATATTATCATAACAAATTAATTGTGCTACCTTAACCTAGTTTTATTTATCGTTCCTCTGTATCTAAAACGGGTAAGGAATAATTATGTTTAATTTCCGTATTCCATTTTGAAAGATTATTGTAGGACAATTTGACTTGGTGACGTCACAGATACTGTGCCAGGCGCAAAGGTGCGCGGCTGTTCATGATGTTCAGGGACTCCTAAACTAGGTTAAATTAAAGTAGGTTATTGCACTGCTTATTGGTATTATAATCGGATGTAGTTACCAGTTCATCACTGAACCCTGACTAGTTAACACGTTCCATAAAATAGTTCTTAAAATGTTTGTTGCATTTGGTGCATTTGTTTACAGAATTTTGGACTATAACAAAGTTTTCTCATGGCTATAACGATGGATTTAGGAGAGAGTGCGTCTGATTCAAAATTTCTCAAAGAAAGCTTAGCGAAAAGAGAATTACGACCGTCAAGCGCAGTTTCTTTCTCTAAATCGGATCATGGACCAGGTTAGGATATTTATTTTATAATTCAAGACTAATAAAAAAATCGTAAAGTTTAAATTGCATTTAGTTAACACATAAGAGTAAAACTTTTTTTTTATTGTTTACATTTTTTTGAGCTTTACACTGTATCCCACACGTAGCAGGGTAGGCCGAGGAAAGCTGGAAACCATTCATTCGACCTATTCGACCTTCGTCCGTTTCTCACTTTAAACTAAACACTGCGCTTTGCCTCTTCAAATTATTTATTTGATTCATATGAGGCCAGTCTTGGCGCAGGGGCACAAAGTATGACTGTAAAATCGACTGGTTGTGGGTTCGATTCCCACTCGAGGAAATGACATATTTATTTACATTAATATTTTCATTTCTTCGCTTTGGTGTCAGGGCAAAGTGCGGCATTGAGTTCCGCCACTCAACACTCAATCCAGAACTTGGCGGAATGTGGGGAACGGCGTATCTTAATACTAGGTTCCCTCTGCCTACCCTGCTGTGTGTGAGAGACAGCGTGAAGCTGATTTAATTTAATTTAATATATTAGAAAAGACGTTAAAAAGTAAACTAGTTATTTAAGGAATAGGCATTTATATTTATAGATAGAAACATTAAATGTTTTACAAATATCATTGTTATATTTATAAGCAATATTAAAGTAAATAAAAAAAATTCAAGTTGAAACTTCAACATCATTGGAGCAGCTCAAACAGTATAAAAGCTGGGTAAGTAATGAAAGGTGGAATGAATTAAAGAAATTAGCGGAAACGGCAATGAAAGATCGAAAAGTGTTTATGATAAAAGGAGGGGGATTCCCGGCTGTTCGTCGAGCGCTCCTTGAAAGAGGTTGGGTGGAAAAGTACGAGTCACACAAGGTAATACAATATACATAATGATTGTGTGAAGAAAAAATATTCTGTATTCAATTAAGATGATTGGGAAAATTATAATAAGTCGTAGATAATAACGAATTAATACATTCTAAATTAATAAGCATTGCGAAAAACAATTTTATGTAAAATTATAGCTTCAGTTTCACGCTTTATCCTGCATATAACAGAGTAGGCAGAGGGAAATTATTATACACTCCGATCGCTACTTTCCGACGAATTTTCGAGGCATTGCTTGTTGAGTGGCAAAACTCAACGCCGCAGTTATACCTTAGTACCAGAGCGAAGAAATGGAAATACTAACAAATAATAATTCATTCCCACGAACGGGAATCGAACTCACAACCGTCGTTTTAAATGCTGCGCCACGACGGCGACTCAATTATAGGATAGCAGACAAAGTAAAACATACCATAACAAAAGTTTGTAATACAAGAACAAACAAGAGAAATACGTTGTATTTCTCTTGTTTGTTCTTGTATTGCAAACTTTTGTTATTTGTAGTACAAACAATTGAAATAAATGATATATATATATATTAAATTGCCAGATTATGGGCGACAAATGTGCTACAAAAACTTATTTAATTTAAGGTCCGTCATCCACCTGCAAACGTTGATCCAAGAAAAGTGTCTGGAAAAGAATTGTCCAAGGTAGAAAGGATGATCCTATTTAAATTTATGGAACATCATTCTGTAGACTTCTTATGGACAACGAAACGAGATAAATACGATTGGTTGCTGAGTAATAAGGAAGTTATGATAAGCAGGTAAAAATATAGGGAATAACTTAATTATTACAAATGTTATATTACAATGAATAAATATATGTTTCGTGATTAAGCTATAGTGTATAATTGGCTTAATAATATAACGCAATTAGTAACATTTTTCAGATTCAGTAGATCTATTTTTACTACCAAAGAAGGCTTAACATCCTCTTTAACTCAAATGCATTGGTATACAGAGCCAGATGTTGCGATAACAAAATTTCCACGATCGTATAATATCCACAATTCCGACAGCTTAGAAGAATTTATTGATGATTTTCGAATAACAGCTTGTATAAGTATCCTAAAATGGCTCTCTATTACACTACAAGAAAATAATGAACAAAATCTAGTGACTAATAATGGAAAAGTACCGTTCAGTGCCATTGAATTCGCGATAAGCCGATTAAATGAGTATATTTCATTTTTTACCCATAAAGATATTGATGATACAGAAGATCAAGCACAACATATTTGGGAACATGAATGGGATCTATTTTTAACTCATCATTATTTATTGGTACACGAAAACACAAAATTTTTAGAAGATAAAAATATAAATCTAAGGTAAGTTGTAACATCATTAATGGATCACTCATACCGTATAATTAATTAATTTGTAATTAATGGGTATATTATAATTGTATGTTTTTGCCAATAGTCATATTTAAAGCATTGTGTGTTTTTTGTTAATTTATTATAATACCTGCCTAACGTTTCTAATCTTACGACTAATAATACCTATATAAATATTTTTATAGCCAATTGGAACGTAAAGCTGCAAAAGTTTTAGCAACAATGACGAAATTTTGGCCGCAAATAGACATTGATGGTGTTTTTAATATATGGATCGTGAAACCAGGAAATAAGTGTCGAGGAAAAGGCATCCAATTAATGAACAACATTAAGGATATTGTTGGCCTAATAAATATTCCAGCACAGAAAACTCGATATGTGGTGCAAAAATATATTGGTATCATAGCAATTTTTATATTTAGTTATATTTAGTAGGTATATATCATATACCTACGTAAATATAATTTATTATTTTTTGTTTCAGAAAATCCTTTAATAATTTATAACACCAAATTTGATATTCGGCAATGGTTTTTAATCACAAATTGCCAACCTTTAACGATCTGGTTATATAAGTATGGCATTTACAAAAATCATTAGGTAATTAGTAGAAACGGTATTTAAACTTTAATGTGAATTACTTTTTATTACAGGGACAGTTACTTACGATTTAGTTCGCAAATATTTAGTTTATCCAATTATCACGAATCAGTACATCTCACGAACAATGCTGTACAAACCAAGTACAAAAATAATGGCGAACGTGATAAAGCCTTACCAGACGAAAATATGTGGGATTGTCATACGTTTAAAGCTTACCTAAGGTAAATGTATAGATGCATTGGGTACGTTTTAAAGCGCTATACACGAATGACTTAAAATATATCATATAGATACCTATAGTCGTTTACTATAACGTAATATGTACGTAATATTTAATTTAAAATAAGATAAAATTTTAGTTACGACCACATGTTGAGAAATAAATTTACTGTTTATATATAAACTTATTGAATATTTGTAATTTATATAAATGATTGATTTTTAAAAAGATGTACCTTTATAATAATTTATTCAACATTTGAAGACAGATAGGAAAATATGAATTATGGGATACAAAAATTTATCCGGGCATGAAACAATGTCTTATTGGGGCAATGTTAGCTTGTCAGGAAACAATGGACAAAAGGCAGAATAGTTTTGAATTATACGGTGCAGATTTTATGCTAACTGACGATTTTACACCTTGGCTCATTGAAATTAACTCTAGTCCTGACTTAGCACCGACTACATCTGTCACTGCTAGACTATGTCCCCAGTGCCTTGAAGACGTCATTAAAGGTAGTAATAACGAAGTAGTTATAACCTTTTTTAACTCTTCAATACTTTTTTATATTTTTTATATTGAACAAGATGAATCTCTATATAAATTATCTTTATTTGCAGTTGTACTTGATAAACGCTATAATCCTGATGCTGATACTGGAACCTTCGAGTTGGCTTATCGTCAAGTCATACCAAAGGCTCCAGCTTACCTCGGATTATCTTTATGCATCAATGGAAAACGCCTTATCAAAAAAACTAAGGAACGAAAACACGAACGCCATTTCACGCCAATAGCACCCCGAGTACAATCTGGTGATACTATACCAGATACAGAGCAGCCTCCAGAATATAATGGTCCTATAATAACTGAGTTTCTGTCATGGTTAAATCCGTATGATTCTTTACCAATGAGTAAAGACGGTTTAGTGATAGGCCCTAAAGAGTCACTTACGGTACGCCAAGCAGTAGCAGCTGTAAAATCTAGTAAAACTTTAAAAAATTGTAAAAAACGTAAAACCTCCGCGCTCTCTTCTAGGCCACATCGAAGAAAAAACGCCGAATCTAAGCGTAGAATTGTACCTCATTCCTGCTGCCGCCCAGAGGACATACCAGCTCTAAACTATACCAGTAAATATCGAACAGAATCAGCAAGTAGATTAGAAAAACCCAAAATTGATAGATCCGTTGGCAACAAGCGATGTTATATAGATCCAATTGAGTGGGAACGAGAAACTGCTAGTATCCTCCGTTCTACTATATCTGTTCAAAATAAAATGACAGCTCGCACGGAAAATATTGTACCTATTATACGACAAACTAAATCGGGAATTGTTCCCACACATCATAAACTTGCGTTAGAACCTTTTAGTTCACGTAGCTGTGTTGAAGATGCGAATACTATCAAAAAGTTTAGTGCCATTGGCAAAAGTATTTGTAAATTGCGTGATGAAAATTATTCTAAAAAAACAATCACATTTTCCAAAAGTTGCACTTCAATATACACTCCATATCGAATCACCGTCACACCTTTGAAAGACAATAATAAAAGTGTAGTATCTTAAAACGAAAAGTGCTATATAGCATTTTTAAATTTTAAATATTGCTTGAATGTGTTCAAATTATACTTACCTAATTGTTATTTAATTGTTACTATATTATTACTGTTATAATTAATAACATGTTGAGCTTTCAAATTCTATGTATGTACTTAATTAAAATCTTGTTTTCTGTATATTTCAATTCCAATATTTCAGGTACGGTACCCTATCCTTTGCTCCCCCTCCTTTATTTATCTCAGTAAGTCAAACCTAACGTACATGTACTGGCAGTCATGTTAAAAAGATTTTTAAATGACACATTTCAATATTCATATGTACAAAATGTAAATAATACAAAATCAAACCAAAACAAAAAAAATATGAGAAAAAATTAACAATTAAGGTAGAATTTATATACTATTATATTAATATTATAGATATTAATGTTTCGAACTATTACGAGTAGCTATTGCTCTTTTACAATTTTATATTGAAAAACTTTTAATTATATTTATTTTATATATCATCAAGATTAGTTTGAAGATGTAACATACAAATGTAAAAAAAATAATAATGCCGTACAGAAAAAGGAAAAATTTTACCCGTAAAAGAGTAAGTAAGTAGATAATAGCTTACTAGCCTACTTAATTATAACTTTTCATTAAAATACTGTATGTCTGTACAAATTCAAAATTTAATTATTTGAAGTAAAATTATCGTAACAAACATTTTATTGGATTCCATTATTTATTATTCATATCCGAATTACATTTCTAATTGTAATAAAAATGATAAAAGTTATCACTACGACAATATACAAGAAACCTGCAGATCCTAGTATATTTAATTTATTACAGGTAAATTATGACAAGGCAGGAGTGCAATCTCTTCTTTCTCCATTCCCTAGATTTACGTCGCCTAGACCTGTCCACAATAGCAAGCCGAATGTAAATTGCGAAAATGCTTGCACAGACAGTGGTCTCTCTAGAAAGGAAAAAAGCTATCTAATAAGTAGTTGTCAAAGTAAATCGAAGAGATACATAAAATTAAAAAATTTAGCAGCAAATGCTATAAGAGAAAATAAAATATTCTCTGTATACGGAAAATGTCACACCGTGAGAAGAGCTTTATTAGATAGAGGTTGGGTAGAAAAAATTGCACCAAATAGAATGAACTTATCCAAAATTCGAAGTGAAAAATTTTCGAGCAAAACTAAATTACAAAACGAGCTAGAAAGTATTCTTCTATCAAATCTTGTTGAAAAATATATTCCTAACTTTATATGGCGTACGAGAGACCATCGGCGGGATGTTACTGTTGATTTGACGAAAAATTGTAACACAAAGATAAATAAATTGGAAATAGATGGATTGTGGACCTCCAAACAAGGCCTCTGTTCCTTATTAAAAAGAAATTATTGGTTTTATATTGAAAATGTCGCAGAGGTCACAGGACCACGATCCTACAACACATTCGACCATTGTGAAATGGAAGAGTTCGTGAAAGATTATAAAATAACTGCTTGTACAAGTTTGCTGAAATGGATTCTGTCTATGGTTGCAAACGACAGACAAATATTTATTGAATCGGGAAAAATTCCAACGACTGTAATAGTTTTTGCATTAAATAGATGTAAAGAATATATATATCGCAAACAAAATAAAGATATTGATTGCTATATTGCCTCAGTGAGTGCTGGACAGTGGAATTCGTTTTTGAAAAAGTATTATAATGTGATAGCTAAGCATGAAGTTTTTGAACGCGATACAAATAATAAAGTTCCTTTATATTTAAGTTACGCGAGATATTTGTTAAAAGAAATACACAAATATCGTCCACAATTAAGTTGCGAAGGATGTCACAATATTTGGATAATAAAACCAGGGTATTGCTCTCGAGGGAGAGGTATCAGAATAGCGTCTAAGCTAGGAGTTATCATGAGCTTATTAGATAAAACAAATATGAAATATGTTATCCAAAAATATATAGGTATGAAATATTATCGTATATTTTTACCTACATATTTGATAGGTTTGCAATATACTAAAGTTTTTTTCTTTCAGAGGAGCCATTGCTTATACATGACACAAAATTCGATATAAGGCAGTATTACCTGGTAACAAGCACATATCCCCTAGTTATTTGGATGTATAAAGATTGTTATTTAAAGTTTAGTTCACAAAAGTACAGTTTAAAGAAATATCACGAGTCAATACATTTAACTAACAATGCAATTCAAAGAAAATATAAAAACTCTAACGGAAGACATTCTGAATTACCATTACAAAATATGTGGGATTTGGAAAAATATAAATTTTATCTTGCAAGTATTAACAAAGAAAACGTTTGGGATAGTATAATATATCAGGGAATGAAGAAAACCATCATTGGTATTATGTTAAGCTGTCAAGACTCTTTGAGAGTCAGCAAAAATCGTTTTGAATTATATGGCTGCGATTTCATTTTGGATAAAGAGTATAATCCGTGGCTGATTGAAATTAATTCTTGCCCCGACTTAAACCATACAACACAAGTTACGGCTAAAATATGCCCCGCAGTTGTTTCTGATATCATAAAAGGTTTTTTTTATTTTCATACCATTTACATTCACAAAGTAGATTTTTTAATTATTGTTTAATTATTTTTTATATTTTTACAGTTGTAGTGGACTATGCCAATAATTCAAGTGCCTCTACTGGAAAATTCGAATGTATTTACCAACAACCCATTTCGCCGCCACGTTATCGTCCTTCTGCAGATTTGGTAGTCCGCGGCTTTGCATTGCCCCTCCAATACTTCGAAGGAAATCTTGAAAATGATCAAATACATGATAGTATATATATAAATGAAGAGAACGACGTAAAGGAGGTTTTATATAAAATAAAGCAGTTTCATGACACGCAAGCTGCAATCCAAAATGGAAACTGCTTGCATCATAGCGGGAAAGTTTCAAACAGCGAAAGCTATGATCACTTAACAAATCACAGTGATCCGAGTGACACAAGCTCTATAAATGCTGTCGAAGATAATTCGTGCCGAAGGTTACATAAGCTTCCTCTTCCTGTTCAGGACGTCGAAAGCGTTACAAATATAAGGTCTTTATTAAAAAAATCTAGTACTCCCTCCCCTGATCCCTTCATGTCATTTGGTACTGAGAAATCATTTATTTTTAGCAAATTAGATGATGGATCTTACGGAAAATGTAGTTTTACAAAAGTAAATTTGTTTTGAGAAGTTTGATATTTATATTTGCTATAAGTACGAAAAAAGATTTTGCTACTTATATGAAATATATGAAATATATGAAATATATCTACTAATATGAAATATATTTTTACATATTATTATAAATAAATTTTACTCTTTTACTTATTTGTTTTTTATTTGCCCTGTATGTTTAAAAATATTTAAATAAGCAAGGTGTTTATGATTTTAAATACCGTACTGTTATAATTCATGGAAGATATACGAAACAACGTTGCATTACAAATAATTTTTTTTTATTACCAATAAGACTAACACTCTTTTACGACTATTTACTTAAATACAATAATAATAAAATATTACCATTTTTTACTACTTCAACAACGGTATTAATAAAATAAGCTCGGCAGTCGTCAGTAGTACTTGTACTACTTAATTACCTATACAATGTTCTTACATCGACTTGTACGTCTGTGCCAAACCATAGAGTACATAGAATATTAAATCATAAATGCGTTCATCTGTAATGCGAAGCTTCAACAAGCCTGCCTACTAGAATTTCTAAATTTCGTGGTTTTTAAATAAAAACAAGGGTTAACTTTTTCATAATATGGGTCGTTCAAGATCTAGAAGTAAAAGTCCAAGGCGGCACCATAAAAGTAGCAAACATTCAAGAAAAAAAAGTCACTCCAAAGATCGGTCATCATCAAGAAGCAGAAGTTCTAAACATGTCGAAAAAACTAGAGAACGAAGCTCCAAATCAAGGTAGGTTATTCTAAGTTATGATATTATGTATTTTGTCGTTGAATTAAATGTTAAATACATTATAAATAATTTACTTATTATTTTTATAAACATTATATATTATAAATAATACGATACTTGCAGGAAAAGATCACATTCAGCTTCTTCAACGTCCAGTAGTGGTGGGTCTTATGACGGAAGTAGGAATAGTAGAAAAAAATCGAAGGGACGCAGTAAAATGGATGAAGTGGATCGACTTGCTGAAATGGAAAGACAAAGACGCGTTAGAGAAGCCGAGCAAAAGGTAAAAATTGAAAATTTCTGAAGATATATTATTAAAATGTGTTAGACTCGCATAAAAATATTATATTTGTTATTAAAATTTTAAATATTTTAGGTTGTTGAAGAGGAAGCTGCTAAGCGAATAGAATTACTTGTAAAAAAAAGGGTTGAAGAAGAACTTGAGAAACGCAAAGACGAAATAGAACAAGAAGTAGCTAAACGCGTGGAAGAAGCTAAGAAAAAAATGGAAAAGGAAATGATGGAAGAGCTGGAAAGGCAGAGGGAGCAACAGCGACAAGAGGAGCTGGCTAGACAGGTAACTATGATTTGTAATACCCAGTCATCTGTAAAAGCAACAGAGGACTTTGCTCTTACATTTGACTCCACTTTTACAAAAGAACAGTCATGTTCTGTTTTCTACACTACATATAAGTTTCTATGCTTATTATACCAGCATTGAAAAAGAGACTAATAAAAGTATTCTAAAGTATACTTTCAAAAATCTGTTAAAGGTCCAGTCAGGTGTAGTTCGAGTGCTTACAAGATTTTTTTTATTGAATAATTAATTTGAGTCATTGTAAGATTGATGTTTTATATACTTTCATTATAAATATGATAATATTTTAAATGTCATATATATATGCACCTGCAAGGCCATTTTATTTTCAAATGATTAACACCACCCATCAGTCATAAGACTGATTGCAAGATATAAACTAAAAAAAACTTTAATGGTAAATGCCATAATGGTGGCTAGCATTTTAAAATTGTTCACTTGACTGTCCTCGGCAGTCACGTAGTGTATAAGTCAGGTCGGAAGATCAAGAATATCCGGAAGACCTAAGAGTTATAAGAAGTTGCTGCTCGAGGACCCTGTGGCGACAGAAGGTATTTTTTGAAACTATTTTTTGTATAACAACACTTTTTTTATGTTTTTATAGGAATAACGTTAGGCTTAAATAAGTAGGTTTGTAAAAAAGCAATGTTTTAATGAAAAGTTTGTATTTCAAACTGTGTAATAATATATTGTTTTGTGAGAACAAAAATTGTTTATGTTATAAAAGGATAAATCCTCATTGTTTGTGTATATATATATACAAATGTATATGTATTATGTATTTTTATAGTTAAAATGGAAATATAAAATAATATATTATTTTTTGTTGTAAATTTGTAATTAAACTTCTTGTAACATGGCTTTTATTATACAGGAGGAAGAAGCTCGTAAAAGGAAAGAATTGGAGGAAATAATGGCTGAAAATAATAGAAAAATTGAAGAAGCTCAGCGTAAGCTAGTGAGTACATGTTTAAATTATATATTCTAGTGTGATAAAAATATACTTATTTAGAAAACGTATAAAAATTTAAACAGACCAGGTCGGTTTCC
>DWLH01000944.1:0-15303 GCA_018249795.1 Heliconius telesiphe telesiphe
AATGTGTTTATGCCAATGGGCGTATACCACCAATGACATTAAGCTCTTAACCACCAGCTAAATGCCCAGATGAGGCAGTCGCAGGTTTCATTGAAGTTAAAAAAAAAAAAAAAATGCCACCGGAGTGGTCAGCTCCGCCAGTTGAGACCCTCAGTCAGGGAGGCCCAGCTTAAGTGACCAGCAACCGAGATGACTGCTCAGTAGTCGGATTCGGAGAAGGATAAAAAGTGACTCGGAATGGTGAAACGGCGATGCTCCTTAGGTGCAGGTAACACAATACATCAGCGCGTAGTAACTCATTGGATTCGAGTTGGACCCTTTCTATTTTTCGGTTGCGGCGAAGCGTGGTGTTCCTCACGTAGTATAGTGCCTAGGTCACTCGCCGGAGAGTCAAGTTCTGGACCACCTGCAGGATTCCTCGTTGATTAGCACTGGCGTAGGTAAGATAAGCCCTGACCCACGCCTTGTAGAGCTATAGCTTCGTTCTTAGGGGTAGGTGGGGTAGTTGTCACAGCAGGAATATTGCGGTTCTCGCTGCGTTGGCGGGTTTCTTGAGTTGCCCTGTCACCAAAAGTCTTCTGTGAATAACAACTTTCTCAACTCCAGAGGACCTGCTGGCCCTGCAGGCTCAGCGAAGGATGTAATCGGCTGTGTCTTGGCGACGTTAATGGCAAGCCTCTACTCCGTTAGTCCGTTCGGCAAGGACTCGCTAGAGTTTCTTGGTTGTTTGGTAGGGATTTAGAGATTTCGAGAGGGCAATGTCGTCGGCGTAGATGGTACCGGCTCTGAGCACTTTATAAAGTAGCCCCGCATAACATACACATGGTCGAAAACGGGTGCTACGTAGAGGAACTATTGTACTCTTCTTTCGGCTAATCGCTTCTGCAGTGTAGTGGCCACCGGCAGAGTGGTTGAGTGCCCGCTCGCCAAACTGCTTGCTTCGTGGTGCTGGAGAAATGTGAGAAATAACTTCTCGAATAGCTTCGCCACCGCGCTGATGAGGGTTATAGGTAGGCAACCCTCAGGGCGTTGTTGGCTCTTCCCAGCCTTATGCAACATAACCAGACCCTCCTACACCCGGGGGAAAGGAGCCAGAGCCACTTTTATAAGCAAACGACACATGGCAGGCGTCGAGCCATATCGCAGCAAAGATTTTTTAGTATTGTAATTTTATATCTATGTTACAGCTTCTAAAGTACTTATTAAAATTAAAAACAGTAAAGAACAGTTTTTATGTACATTATATCACCAAAGAGCTAAGCTATATGCTAAGAGTAAAGGATAAATGAAAAAGGAGTCCATACAGCTGTTTATAGGCTCCGTTATGCATTTATAATGACAATAAAAGACGGACAACAAAGTGAGTAAGAATTCGTTTTTTTTTCTTTGGAGGTACCACGTAGGAGACTACGTAGGAGAACCCTAAAAATGGACTCTTCTGGGAATTGATTTAATTTTGCTTGCAAGAATACCCACATTGATATGTGGGTATTTTGTCAGTAATTTAATGTGTGAATTATGTAGTTTAACTTAAATTTAGTTTTTATATTAATTTATTTGTGGACCTCTTGTTTGTACCCTAATTCGTGATAAAATTTAGCTCTGCTTCTAAGTTCGTGAACTTGTGGCTCCTGTTTCGGGATAAAAATTTTACCCCACGAGTAAGGCTAATTTGTAATAAAAAAAACTTTAACATATAAAGGTATTGATTGTAAACAATTCGTAAATAAAGAAAATGAGTGAGATCAGTTAGACATTAAAATTTTTATAATTTACAAAATATAAAAGCTCAGATTTCAAAACTACATATATTACAACTACATATATCAATATAGCTTTTATATTTTATAAAAAAATCAAGTCTCAGTTTTGAAACCATGAATGCCAATTTATTGTTATCTCTTTGATTAATTAGAAAATAAAATTACGAACTTACGTAATATAAATAAAGTTAAATAAATTTTAATAATAATTTTAAAAAAATAAAAATTTAATTAGCTTCACGCTGTATCCCGCACATAGCAGGGTAGGCAGAGGGAACCTAGTGTTAAGAGACTCCGTTCCCCACTTTCTGCCGAATTTTGGAGGCATTGCGTGTTGAGTGGCAGAACTCAACGCCGCGCTTTGCCTCGACACCAGAGCGAAGAAAATGGAAATATAAATTTAAGTAAATATTTCATCTCCTCGAGTGGCGAGTTTGGCGCTTTGCCTTTTTACCAAAATGAATAAATGAAAATATTATTAAATTAATAATTAATTCATTAATAATTCTTAATTATCTCTTTTTCCAAAGTGGCACCTGAATTCACAACTGTCGCGTATAATGTCACACGCTTGTTACACTGTGCCACGACGGCATCACTATGGACAAACATCCCTCACAATAAAAAAATATATTCAGTATGTTATCCTTAGAAGATACGAATATGCTGTCGCCGACTATTTTGTAGATCTTATTAAGAGGACTAATACTCCAGTACATTGTTTTCATGTAGGACTTACCATTAAAGCAGCGCATGCGTGAAAGTGACTCAACGGGTAGGACATTATATGTACACATTTATCATATTTATGTAAAATTACATTAAAATATACCTATAATAAACTATATATAAACCTTCCCTGAGAAATACTCTACTTAATGGTGAAAACCGCATCGAAATCCGTTAGAAAGGCCAGACAGACGCGGAGGGCGACTGTTTTATAATATATAGAGATTTTCAAATTTTATAAAATTGCGCATAGTAAATTTGAAGTGAAAAGAAACGAATATATTATTCAAAAATAAAGTATTTTTTTCGACTTGGCTTTATTGCTTACTTGACAGCGTCATTAGGCGGAAAAAAACAAAAGATTGTTTTCATATTTAAAGCAATCAAAAAGGAACATTGTAAAAATCTAATTTGAAATCCAAAAATGTTTCTGTTAACCCCATTTTACGGTATCATAAATACCATAGACTATTTTCTTAACTTTCATATTGTTATGTGTCTGTGTGTTTAAATACTTGACATGTAAAAACACACAAAAGCCAGCTTATTCTCAAACTTGAGACGCATTTTACTATAAAAATAAACTAGTAACATAAAATATAGAGCACACGTCTCATGGCAAAATGAATAGGGTATAAAAGTTTTTAAAGAATTAATTAGCATATAAAAATGCAATTGTTAATAACAAAATAAAATGAAAAAAAAAATATTTTAGAGTTTATAACTCAAAAATAATATAAAAAAAATTAAACAAAGAGGAGGAAATTTCTAATATTAAATCCTAACTCCCGGAACTCTATCTCTATTATTTATAATTTATTTATCACGCTAAAAATAAGGCTCTACGATGTCGCTATTTAAAGCACAGAAAGAATCAAAGTAAATCGTAATATGTAAATTACTTAACGAAATTCGTAAATATTTCTATATACAGGGTGGAAGTGTTAGCACCACTTTAAATGAAACCATAGTTACTCCATAAAAGCCTAATGTAATTTAAAAAAAATATCCCAAAAATGAAAAAGTGAGTATAGGAAACAAAATATTCTTTAACTATTTTTTAAAACTTAATTAACTAGATTCTTGAGTCATAAATAAAACAAAAAGTTGACAAATAAATACTTTTATTGATAAAAATCAATTTTACCGATACATTATACATATATATAAGAGACAAATACTATACCACGTAGATATAATTCACATTATGATCAATGTAAAAAATAAATAGTAGTGCATAATATATAAATAGTAATTCCTGCATCGTTTAATATATAAGTAATTAATTACTGGATATTTTTGATTGGGCGAAATTGTGAGCAATTGTAATAGCCTCATGTAAGGCACGTGGATTATTACCGGATGCTTGTGCGGATTCTGATTTTCCGCCTCCCTTTCCCCCTATGGCAGGTACAATGGATTGAACCCATTCTGATGCTAACAATCCTCTGTCGACTAATGGTTTAGGTACTGCCGCCAAACAAAATATTTTATTAGAATCTTCATCGACAGAAAAGAACATAGCGGCTGAATCTGGTTTCAATTGTTTAACTTGTTTTAAAGCACCATCTAGGGCTTTTGTATTATTGTAAGCTTTTAACTCCGAAATAATTACTTCTGGACATTTTTCTTCCAAACACATTTCTTTTGCCTTTTCAATTACTAAATTTATAGTCATTGCTTTAGCAGCTCTTTCTTTATCATCTAGTTGTTTTTTGAGAGATTTCAGCATATTACGTAACTCCTCTTTCTTCCAATATGATATCTGGGCGTGAGAAACGTCATTTGTAAGGTCAACAATTTTCTTGACTATTTCTTTTTGATTGATATTATCACCCTCATCTTTAATAAAGCTTGTAATGTCATTAACTTCATTTTCTAAAATACTCATTTTATTTATGGCTTTTATTGCTTCAGGACCAGTTAATGCTACAATTCTTCGAATACCTTTTGCGATACCTTCTTCACTAACTATGACATATTCTCCAATATGGCCAGTTTGGTGTAAATGCGAACCACCACAAAACTCTACTGAAGTATCCATTCCAGATGACCCATCTGGATTTTGCTCTAATTCTTCTACTGGTATACCTACAGAAACTACGCGAACTGGATCAGGATATTGCTCATCAAACATAGCACGAAGGCCTTTAATTTTTTTAGCTTCACTTAAACTAGTATGTTTCGCGTAGACACGTTTATTATTATTAATAATCGATTTAATTTCATCTTCAGCATCCTTGATCTGTTTAACTGTCATAGGGCCTTTATTAGTGAAATCAAATCTAAGACGATCTGGCATTACAAGTGATCCACGCTGATCAGAGTCATTTCCGAGAACTTTTCTTAAAGCACTATTTAAAATATGAGTTCCTGTATGATTATTCATAACTAGTCTACGTCTTTCTGTATCAATATGCAAAACAAGAGAATCACCAATTTTAAGTGTTCCCTCGATTTTACCTATATGAAGTACATAACCACCTTTAACTTGCACATTTTTAACTGTAAATTCTACACTGTCATCGTCGCTTTTTACCATGTATCCTTCATCAAATATTTGACCACCTTGCTCAGCATAGAAATTAGTTTTATCTACGATAATACCACATTCTTGACCACTTGTTACCTCATTTACAAATTGTTTATCTTTACGTAAAGCTAAAATAGTACCAGAACATGGAGAAAACTTATATTCAGCGTCTTTGTCTGGCGTTGAAGGCACATAATTGTATTTTGGGGAATCATCAGTAATAGGAACATTGTTTTCCTGTAAGTGACTTATAGCATGTATATCTAAAGACAATAAATCTTCCTGTCCTGCAGATTTGCCTTGAGATGATATTTGAGATTCCTTTTTGGCTTTTTCATATCCTTCCATGTCTATTGATAAACCCCTCTCTTCACACATCAACTGAGTTAAATCAATTGGGAAACCATATGTGTCATACATGCGCCATGCTATGTCACCAGGTATGATTTTTGAATCGCCTAATTTCTCAATTGTTCTGTTAAGCAAATTCCGTCCACGGGTGAGTGTTTTCAAGAATTGGATTTCTTCTTCATTAATTATCTGAATAATAGACTCTGGATCTTTTTTTATTTCTGGAAAAACATCACCAAGTAATTGAACAACAGTACGAACTAACGACCCAAAAAATCCGGGTTTTGCATTGAGTTTTTCAGAAGCAAAACGAACAGCCCTTCTTAAAATTCTTCTAAGAACATATCCTCTCCCTGTGTTATCAGGGTATCCACCATCAGACAAAGCTATGGTTAAAGTTCGGGCATGATCAGCTAGAACGCGGTATGCCATGTCGATCCCATCTTTATCTTCTGAACCAACTTTTCCACTATATGGTCTTATTTTTGTACCATTTTCAATAGCGTGGAAGATAGGCATAAAGAAATCTGTGTCGTAATTAGCTCTTTTATTTTGAATGACAGACACTAATCTTTCTAAGCCCAAACCACAGTCAATATGTTTTTTTGGTAACGATTTTAGTGATCCATCAGATTCTCTATTAAATTGTATGAACACCAAGTTCCAAATTTCAAGGACATCTGGATCATCCATATTTACAAGATGTGCAGCATTTCGTCCACCAATTCTGTCATAGTGTAATTCGGAACATGGTCCACAAGGCCCAGTTTCACCCATCTCCCAAAAATTATCTTTCATGCTACCAGGTAAAATGTGTGATTCTGAAACTCCCAAGTCCAGCCAGATATTTTTACATTCTAAATCTGGCTCCAACCCTGAAGACTGATCACCTCCGAAATATGTGACATACAATCTATCTCCAGACAATTTATAAACCTGAGTAAGAAGTTCCCAAGCCCATGCACATATTTCCTTTTTAAAATAATCACCAAAAGACCAATTTCCCATCATTTCAAAAAAAGTATGATGATAAACATCCTTTCCAACATCATCTAAGTCATTGTGTTTCCCTCCTGCCCTTATACATTTTTGGGTATTAACTACTCTTACATATTGAGCCATGTCTGAGTTGGGGTCTACTGATCCCAAGAATATTGGCTTAAATTGATTCATGCCTGCATTTGCAAACAGCAGTGTTGGATCATCTAGTGGTATTGTGGAGGAGGAATGGACATACTTATGACCTTTACTGATGAAGAAGTCTATAAATGCTTTTCTAATCTCATTTCCTGTCGGTTGTGTATCCATTATGGCAACTATCTGTAAGAACAATGTTATGATGATCAATAGCCACTAAGGACAAAGTATATATTTCTTCTTTCTATTATAATATATAAAAAAATAGAATTATATTAGAATTTTATTTTAAAAAAATTCTAATGAGTTTATAGTTTTAATAGGGAAATGCCTTAATGCAGTGTTATGTTTATATAGTTCCTATATGTAGGTCAAAGGAATAATTTTTAAACAAAAATATAAAAAAAAATTTAATCAGCTTCACGCTGTATCCCGCACACAGCAGGGTAGGCAGAGGGAACCTAGTGTTGAGACACTCCGTTCCCCACTTTCTGCCGAATTCTGGAGGCATTGCGTGTTGAGTGTCAGAACTCAACACCGCGCTTAGCCTCGACACCAGAGCGAAGAAATGTAACTATGAATTTAAGTAAATATTTCATCTCCTCGAGTGGGGATCGAACCCACAACCAGTCGCTTTTACAGTCACACTTCATGCCACTGCGCCACGACTGGCCTCATCTTAATATCAATCAAATAAAAATATCAATCTGACCTCAAATAAAAATATATTATGTGCAAATAATATATTTTTATTTAAAAATATATTAAACTCAATTTTAAGATAAAGATTTGTACAATTTATACTAGACTACAATATGGTTTTAACTATGTAGCTAAGTTCAATTATTAAAAAAATATTTCATGATTATTATTCAAAAACACAAATATTATATGTTTACTTTACGACTACAAAAAATTTACGATATATTAGTATAGTATAAAACAAATAAAAATAGCCTTGCTCTTAAATTATGAAATATGTTTAAATATAAATCACAAAAATGTAAATAAGATATATTAATCCATAAAAGTAAAATACAATGTGTATATGTATATTGAAATATTTAATATCATTAATGCTTACATATTAAGATCATATACTTTAAAAAAATGGTGCAAAGATGATGTAGCCTTCGGAGGAATAGTAATTCAAAAAAATATTAAATGCATTATAAGCATATAATATATATTAGATATATATTAGGATGAAATAAAGGTTAAACCTTATCTTTGTATCAAATATAAATACTATTTTATCAATGTATATTCTATATCATGACTTAGAAAAAAATTATAAGTACCCAATGAGTACTTAAAAGAAGCTAAGAAACATTTAACTTTATGGCTATCATTTATCTTCATTTAAACATATGGTTACAATATTTTTGTGAAAGTAAGTATATAGCAAGTTAAATGAAATGTCTACAATAACATTATAAAAAAAATGTTAGGTATTCTTAAAGTGAATAACTAGTCAATATTTCACTTTACCTTATGAATAGATGATATTTTATAGGGAAATAGCCGGAATTAGAAAACTGGCAACGTTAGGCGCACAAAAGTACAACGTGAGCAAGTATGAAAAATTAGTACATTTCACTTCACTTGACGGCATTGCGTCATCGTCTTGACATTTAATATTTGACATTGGCATTACATTTTTTAAGTAAATGAAATAAAAGTAAAGAAAACAATGAAACTAAAGTAAAAAACTAAATATGAAAATTGGCATTTTTTATTAAGTATATACTTTACATACTTTTATTTAACTACAAATAAAAAAAAACGGTCAAGTGCGAGTCGGTCTCGTCCATCGAGGATTCCAATTTCATGTTTTTGATAGAATGTAGGTCAACGAGAACGTGACTTACAAATTAATATTAATTTAGGTTTGCACTCATTTTCTATAAAGTAAACTATAAATCAAATTTTAAAATAACTTTTTTTATGTTTTTTGGATGCAAGGCAAATATTTCGGGAGACTGCCCCGGTACAATATAAGGGGAGCCTTGGGGTAAAATCTCTTTACACCGATCACTCAGTCTGTGTGCGAGAAGGAAAAGGCACGTCGCATTAGTTCAACACCCAATAGTTGGTTGTTCAATTTATATATAGATAGCTGTCTCCAAGGAATGACACAAAGTGACACGGGAATGAAAATCCCCATCTCAAAGAAAGTCCACTCTCAAAGAAGGACCAGAGCCTGTTCTTGCATTTGAAAGAAATGAAGAAAGGACGGAAAGTTAAAGTTTTTCTGCCGGTAACACAATCAACATTGCCTTAGCTGCATTGATGAGACCGTGAAACATCAGAAAAGTTGCACGTTTGGCAGTTCACAATGCAATGCTGACGACAGGCACGACTGGTACGGCAGCGAAACGTAGGCGTTACACAAGAAGAATGAAAGAAACGTAATATATATGCCGGTGCCTTCTCCAACCCTTGTCCTCACAGGTGTTTTTAAAAAGCATGACGGCAGCATCGCTGCCACATAAATACCCAGAGCTTGACTATCGGAGTCGAACAATGTCATGTAAGTATGTTTTGCAAGACTTGAGGCGGTCCTATCGCTTCGACAGCTCAAGCGAAATTGCCCCGAGTCGAGACTCGGGGCATATCAATGCGAATGGTAAGATATAAGAACAAATGAATGAAGCGATATATTTGGGAAGTATTTTCAGTAGAGATGGAAGATACAATATGGATGTGGAAAGGCGTATTACTGCCGGTAATAGGGTTAACGGAGCCTTAAGGCGGAAACACATTTACGTGTCGTGCTCTGGCATTATTTCTGAACAGGACTTAACGAACCTTTGCAGCATTCAATCAACCATAACATTTTCTTCTGATTCAAATAGTGATTTTGATGAAGACCTGCAATTGCTCTTAGCAATGTAACTTTAACTAAATCAGCTTCACGCTGTATCCCGCACACAGCAGGGTAGGCAGAGTGAACCTAGTGTTAAGACACTCCGTTACCCACTTTCCGCCGAGTTCTGGAGGGATTGCGTGTTGAATGGCGGCACTCAACGCCGCGCTTTGCCTCGACACCAGAGCGAAGATAATGAAGATATAAATATAAATAAATATTTAATTTCTTTGAGTGGGGATCGACCACAACCAATCGATTTTACAGTCACACTTCGTGACCCTGCGCCACGACTGGCCTGTAGAGGGCAAAAAATAAAAAAGACACTGAACAGAAGATTACTCTTCTTTTCACTTTGAGTTATATATAGCTTTACGATGACGTACAAGTTCAATAAGATCTTCAGTATTTTTTTGCAAATAAAATAAATTAAAAAATGTCCGCTAGGTGTTCTCGGAATAGGCCACGCGCCAGTATAGAAACACATTTGTCTTTTGTGTCGTGTCGCGTCATAACCATCGCTCTGGCGCAATCGGTGGCGAGCAGTCGGCGTCACGACAGAACATGAAAGCGATTACCTTCTGGCGTGTCGCGTCACGCCACGATACGTAAATTTGTTTCTTCCTTTAGCTGCATTGATGAGACGGCGAAACGTCAGCACAACTGCATGTTGCCGGCACGGCCGTACACAATGCAGTGTTGGTACCGACGCAGTTATACGGCAGCGAAACGTGGGTATTACAGAAGAAGAATGAAAGCAAGATAAATGCTGTGGAGATGCAATCTCTTTGTAGGATATGTAAAGTCAGTTTAGCTGATCGAAGAATCCGCAATGAAGAAATACACAGATAGGCAGATACTAGCAAGGATGTCATGGTGAGAATGAAGAAGAACGTACTCAGTTGGTTTGGGTACGTCGAATGGATGTGTGATGAAAGAATGGCAAAAAAGATTTATGACAAAAAAGTGAGCGGTAAGAGAGGTAGGGGGAGACCTCGGTTGACCTTCAAAAACACAGTATCGTCCTTATGCGGTCCGTTCTCTCTGACTACCCCGCTAGGGATACAGCGTGAAGCTAAAAGAAAAAAAAAAAAGAATTAATTATAGACCAAAAAGGCACGTAAAATATTTTTTTTTGTAATATATTTTTGTACACTTAACACTTAATAAGTAAAATTATCTAAACTACTTGTTTATTATTTATTTAAGTATTTAATATAATTTACTATTAATGAACAAATTTAAAAATTGTGTTTTGGAGAACTAGCCTATACTTAACAAATTCTATCAAAATTTGATTAGACATTTGACAAGTGACAATCTACGATTTGCAATTGTGCAAATAGGTTAGTCATTTGTTATGAAGATTTGTTTTAAGTTTTGGAGAATTCTTTTCCTGAACTATTACGCTCGAAAATATTGAAAATATTGAAGGGACAAGCTAAGAAAACAGCATTTCTCACAACATCTGCTATTGTCTTATAAATAATATATTAAAATATACACGATCTTTGTACATTTAAGGGAGACCACCAAAACTCACAACGTAATTTAAGTTAGACATATTAGAAACAAGAAAACGAAATGAATTCACCTTTCTGTCGATTATTATCAATATCCAAACGCAGTTTTCATCGTAGCAGAAAAACTGCCCAAAACAATGTTGAGCTTTTTAATAGTTCACTACAGGTTACAAGCAAACAAAACAAAAGTCCATTAACACCATCATCAGAGGATGTGTCGGAAATAAGGCCTTATTTTCCTGAATCATTTAATATTGCAGCCTATGTAAATAACTCTGAAACACTTCAAAATCTCCTCCATCTAAATGTGAATCTGAGCAAAATTGAAAAAAGACCTCATGTGGTGAACAAAATATTAAAATTAGATTTTGAAAGAGATATGAAGAGTCATATTTCCTTTTTAAAAGACCATGTGGGTCTAGACAATACTGGAAAATTCCTAACTAAAAATCCTCTTATTTTATGTGAACCTTTAGAAGATCTTCAAGTTAGAATTAACTATCTCAAATCAAAACGGTTTACTATGAATGAAATCCAACAAGTAATAATAAAAAATCCTTTCTGGTTAATGTTCAGGTAATGGAATTATAATATATAATTATAATAATAAATGGAATTATATATTTATTATTATAATTATATATATGTTTATATATATATATATTTCCATCTTATTATTTAAGTCATTCTAACATATTTTTTTATTATATTTTTATTCTTGCTTTAAAAATAATATGATGGAAAAACTGTAAAACATTTTGGGTCTGTCTGATTGTACATGTAAAGGTTATTCATATTAATAAGAAGCACATTATTAGTTTTCAATGTCTAATGTGCAATATTATATACAATTCATTATATATAAAAGTGTATAATGTTTGTAATAACTTGTATAGGTGTACACTAGATTATTTCTGTGTACCTCACTAAATGTAGATAATGTATAAATATAAAAATTATGTACAGTATGGTCTACAAGTTGTGGCTGCCCTTAAGCTAGCTGTGGATGTAGATTTGATTTTATATTAGGACCTTGAATAAGTTCGTGCTGTTTTTTGAAAGATGGTGTTGCGGCACTCTGTGCATGGAATTTCGTATGGTAACAAATCACCAAAGTAGTACTATATGTAACCGCAAATTATAGTAGAATAGTGTTTACTACAGTGTCAACTACATATTTATTTTCCCTGTGTGAAAATGTGTACTTTTGTGCCAAATAAAGTGTTTTTGCAGGGAATTTTATTGCACTGCTGCAGCAGAAACACACAGAATTCTCGTTGAGACATATGGTGACAATGCTTTGTCGAATACAACGTGCAGAGACTGGTTTAGGGGCTTCAAAAGTAATGATTTTGACCTTGACGACAAAGAGCGTTCTGGAGCACCGACAAAATTTTAAGACAAAGAATTGGAGGCATTGCTTGAAGAAGATCCATATCAGACGTTAGTAGAGCTCGGGAAAACGTTACAAGTAGATGCGTCAACAGTTTCAAAACGTTTAAAAGGAATAGTTAGGAATGATCCAAAAGCAAGGGCATTGGGTGTCGTATGAGTTGAAGCCGAGAGACGTAGAACGACGTTTTCTCATGTGTGAATTGTTGCTTCAATGGCAAAAGAGAGGTTTTCTGCACCGTATCGTCACTGGGGATGAAAAGTGGATTCACTACGACAATCCAAAGCGAAAAAAATCGTGGGGCATGCCGGGTCACGCATCAACATCGTCGCCAAAACCAAACATCCATGGTTCTAAGCTTCTCTGCATTTGGTGGGATCAGCAGGGCGTAATTTATTATGAGCTGCTTAAACCTAATGAAACTATCACGAGAGCTCGCTATCGACCTCAGGTGATGCGTTTGAGTCGCGCTCTGAAAGAAAAGCGGCCACTATACGAGTAGAGGCACGACAAAGTGATTTTATATCATGATAATGCTCGGCCACATGTGGCAAAACCAGTCAAAACTTACCTGGGAACTCTTCAATGGGAAGGTCTACCCCACCCGCCGTATTCACCGGACATAGCCCCCTCCGATTACCACTTGTTTCGGTCGATGGCGCACGGTTTAAGCGAGCAGCGCTTCCATTCTTTTGAAGAAGCCGAAAAATGGCTTGATTCCTGGATTGCCTCGAAAGATGAGTCGTTTTTCCGACGGGGGATTCAATTGCTACCAGACAGATGGGAGAAAGTGGTCTCTAATGATGGACAATACTTTGAGTAATGTAATTGTAAGCATTATATTTAAAATTATTTTTTTTAAACAAAAAAAATCGAGAACTTATTCAAGGTCTTAATAATTATAATTACTTTTGATTATTTTCTTCTTGAGTATACAATGTGCAAAAGTTCAGAAAGCCTAATTTCATGCAGCCACAACATGTGGTGCTGTACTGTATCTTTAGTGAATTTACATTATCTCTGTATAATTATTATTTTCAGTTCTCTAAGGATTGACAGGCGTTTAGGGTATTTCCAACAAAAATTTAATTTATGTGGTAATGAAGTCCGACAACTATCAACAAGACAACCAAAAATAATAACATATAATTTACATCATATAAATACAAATACATTTGTAATAAAAGAAGAAATGGGATTTGATGATGAAGAAACAAAACAGTTAATCCTTATAAAGCCAAAATTGTGGTTAATAAGTATGCACTATTTGTAACTTTTGAGTTTGTAATTTGACTTGTATATTGTTAATACAAACAATAATTATTAAAATACATTAATATTTTTTGTAAAATTATAATAAGGATATATAAGGTTCTAGGTGAAATGAGCAATTAGAAAATTTAAAAATACATATATTTTATATTCAAGTCAATTTTATTATAAACATTTTTTTTGTTTCAGGTCAGAAATCATTATTAGAGAGATTCAATTATCTGCATAACATTATTAAAATATCCCATAAAACACTATTAAATTATCCAAATGTGTTGCTATGTAGAAATTTTAAAGTAAAACAACGACATCAATTTCTTAAAAGTTTAGGAAGAGCACAATATGATCCTAGCAAAGAAAATTATATACCAGTTAATGCTCTAGTTGAAGGTACAGATTTAGAATTTTGTAAAAACTATGCCAAATGCAACATTGATGACTTGAATACATTTTTAAAAACATTGTAAATGACATTAACCTGCTTTACCTAAAACAACTTTATTTTGAAAAGCATTTAGTGAATGATACAAAAGAGTATCAAATATACCTGCTACTGTGAACACTCCACCAACAATAGCACAGATATTTGTAGCGAAATGGCCAATGGACCTATAATAAAACACATAATTTAAACATTTAATAATAATATCAGCAAAACCAATAAATAGAATAATTGAAATTGAATGTTTAATATTGAGGCTAGTCGTGGCGCAGGGGTACAAGGTGTGACTGTAAAATCGACTGAAATATTTATTTACATTTCTTCGCTCTGGTGTCGAGGCAAGCGTCGAGTTCCGCCACTCAACACGCAACGCCTCCAGAACTTGGCGGAAAGTGGAGAATAAAGTGTCTTAACACTAGGTTCCCTCTGCCTATCCTGCTGCGTGCGGGATACAGCGTGAAGCTGAATGTTTAATATTATAATTGAAGAGGAATTTATAAAATGAAAAAGCATAACTAATAATGATAATATAAACTGTTAAATAAAATAGATCATTGTTATTTATTTTCCTTTATTTATAAATAGTTTTAACATACCTTTCTTTTTCTGTATATTTAACCATTAAAGGTGATAGCTCATAACTGAAGAATGCGCCTGGCATCCCTGATTCTGTATTTACATTTGAGACAGATTTTTGATGTCTTGTCACTGAAAACTGATTTGTGTGCAGAACAGAATTGTCTAATTTTATATACATTGTAGGAACAATTTTTAAATAGTACTGAAACATAACAGCATCTGAAAGTAAATTCAATAACTATATAGTTTAGAGTTCTGTGCCATTTAACAAAAGTGAGATTTCCATAAAAATGTAAATCTCTTTTAGAGAATCTAAACAATAAGTACAGTTCACGAGGCTTAAACTGAGCTTTGCATTTCTTTTTCTCCGAACTTAAGGTTAATGTCGTTGGCCCTATTGTCCCTGAAAAATTTGCAAGCTCTTTGTGGCTGCTTGAGAGGATGTCGACGGCGGCAAGGGCATCCCCCGCAGTACTCGCACCTGGGCTTGCTGACGTCAACCGGACTGGGAAATCTTTGTATTTGTGAGGAACTGTTTTTATAAGTAGAGCCAGAAAAATATTTTAATAGAAATCAATAACAAAGACTACCAACAAAAAAATATATCAATTCCTCTACGCTGGAAATGTCCAGGATGCAATGACATCCTTATCCTTTTTACTTTCGTCTGATGTGTTGTTTGAGTTAATAATAAATGTTACCGTTATATTAT
>DWLH01000945.1:0-15303 GCA_018249795.1 Heliconius telesiphe telesiphe
ATGCAATGTCTGATTAGAATTTTTTACAAAAATTGGGGAACGGAGTGTTTTATTTCCCAGTTATGTAAAAAAGGGTCACATTGCTTTTTTTAAAGATAAAATAAAATGAATAAATCAGCTTCACGCTGTATCCCGCACACAGCAGGGTTGAAGACACTCCATTCCCCACTTTCTGCTGAATTCTGGAGGCATTGCGTGTTGAGTGACAGAACTCAACGCCGCGCTTAGCCTCGACACCAGAGCGAAGAAATGGAAATATAAATTTAAGTAAATATTTCATCTCCTCGAGTGGGGATCGAATCCACAACCAGTCGGTTTTACAGTCACACTTCGTGCCGCTGCGCCACGACTGGATGAATTTTAAAGATGATATTTTAAATTACTAATAGTAGTCTCTTTAAAAAGTTATTTACCTTTTCCTTGCCTATACAATACACCCTGTATACACCTACATACATATGCGATTATGATCTATGCAGAATTTAATTCAATCTGGGATTACGGAGCATGAGGGCGTGCTTGAATATACATAAGATTTATTACTACCTACGTACAATGAGATGGTTATAGTGCTTAAGTTATTATTATATAACTGCGATTTGAACAACATTGCCGAAAAGAATGTATTTTAGCAGGGAACTGATTTTTTTTTACGTTCGAATCTTTGGAGATGTTGGAGATGCGAGGAGATTGAATGAAACTGAAAGATTGTTTGTCAAATTTATATATTATTTTGTGAAATAAACTTTTTTGTTTTTAGCTACGTGTGTAGTATTGTAGGCAGAGGGAACCTAATGTTAAGGCACTCAGTTCCCTAGCACCGCCAATTTTGCGAGACATTGTGTGTTGAGTGGCGGAACTCAACGATGCCTTTTATGCTCTACCAGAGCGAGCAAATTTTTGGGTATCGAATCCAAAACAAACTTCAACATTTAAAAATACATCTCACTAATCATCCGGGAAACTCGAGAAATTTTATATTTTAATTTTTTTCGCTCTTGTAACACACAATGCCTCCAATAGCTTAACATTAGGTTCCCGGGTCCCCTCTGCCTACTCTGCGGAATACAGCGAGAAACTAAAAACAAAATTAACATTATATCAGAGACAAACAATACGTTTCTCTGGAAACATTAAATCAGTTCTATACTATGTTTCGAACACATTATTATTACAATATACCTAAAACGACGTTTTAATACAGTAATTTAACTGTAATATGAATATATAAATTTAAAAATATAAAAAAATCTAATTAAAAAGTAATAAATTTGGACATTCGCAATAAATCCGAGAAATCCGCGCTCTCGGCACTCTGACGTCCAGCACTATCTGTTCCCACCACCCGCAACCTTCCACGCTTCGAGTCGAATACGTCCGCTACTTTGTACTGATCGCAGAGAAATATATTTGAATAATATATAATAAAAAAAACATTTGCTCACTTTGGAAAGGTACTTTTCCTTGCTGCTGCGTGCTGTAATTCTTCATCTCAAGAAGTAATGCCCCAAAAGTTCTCTCTGCGGGAAACGTATGAAGCTAAAAAAATCCTATTTTACAGAATACTCGTATGCGAAGAAAAAGATTGGTGACTTCATTTTCTAGTTATTTACATTAATGAAGCCGCTGTGAATTACATAAGGCGTCGAGGCGCAATGGGGCAGCTGTATTTGACTATATAAATGATTAATTTTAAATGTGGTAACAAAACAAAACGTTTCTAATGGATTCACTCTATTTATCTTGTTGTATGCAAGATGTTATATAATATAATGATAAAAAAAAATATTTTTGGATGGCAAGAACTATCGCCGCTCTCTGTCTTATCCTAAAACACCTTAGTAATAACTATAAATATAATTTTGAATGAGGTTTGGGATGACAAGCTGTTTTCATATTTTCTGTATTGTTTAAATATAATGAAAGTGCGTTTAAGGCATAAAAATGTATAATAAACCAAATTCAATAAAATAAGCTACACATTCATTTTATGAAAGATATATGTTGTATTATGAAACAAACTAAAAACTTAATAATGAAAATAAAAAGAATATAATATTTTTTTGCTATCTATACATTCC
The DNA here is from genome assembly GCA_018249795.1 of Heliconius telesiphe telesiphe. Taxonomy (NCBI): domain Eukaryota; kingdom Metazoa; phylum Arthropoda; class Insecta; order Lepidoptera; family Nymphalidae; genus Heliconius; species Heliconius telesiphe. The sequence continues at coordinate 2,082 of DWLH01000945.1, forward strand.
GTCGGCACAGCTATTAATCATGGGTTATCGAGTGCTAATCCAGGTTTAAATAGATAACTACTCGCGGCCATTGTCACTTTGAAATAGGGATCCCATTGTGGAAAACAGATTATTTTTTATGCTTCTGTTCCATCCTCATTCTATTATGAATAGTATAATATAATTTATTTGTTTGTAGGTTGGTTTAGAATTGTACTGACAATTTTGGTTTAGTGAGCTGGTTTTATTTTATGCGTTAAGGACTTAGTGGCGCAGTTTAACGATAATGCAATGCAAAATGGTTGTGTGTTGGATTCCTACTCAGGGAAATGATTATATTTGAATTGCTTTAATTTCTCAACTCTGGGGGATATAACGCAGTGTAGAGTTCCGCCATTTAACAAGCAACATTTCGAAAATTGCGCAGAAAGTCGGTGAGGAAGTGTCTTGACTCACTCTAGGTGGTCTGCCTATTAAAATGGAATATGGAAAAACGTAAGCTTTTTTATTTTATATTTTTGCGTGTTTAGCACAGCCCTTAAAAATACGTTACGCGTTGATATAAGGTCGATATAAAACGAAAATGTAGACAATACAATGTTTTTCTTTATTGTAGATTTTTGAGCATATTGCATTCCGTATGTAGCGGTAGGCAGAGAGCAAATAGTACTATAACTCTCCGATTTGCAGTTTTCGCCCAATTATCTACTAATTCGAAGAATTAAAATTTTCCGAAACGCAACGGGAATTAAACAACAATATAGTAATTATTACCTTGAAAAAGAGTCACTGAATATCTAAATGACACAATGTTGTTGTTATTTCAGGTAATTGAAAATACTGAATATATTAATTAACGTGTGTAAAAGGTAGAAGAAATAGAAAGAAGTGATGATTTTGCTTTCACATATTTTAGTAGTTTAGAAGTTTATGTTCTTCTGTACGAGTACTAGAATTAATTTTAGTTAGTAAATATAAACCTATTGTTAAGACAATCCGTCTCCCACATATGTACCTATTGCCCATTTTTTAAGACATTGCGCGTGTTGCCGTGCTTTGTTTTAAAATTAACATTCAAATATATAAGTAAATTGTTTTTTTTTCTTACTTCACACTGTTTCCCGCTCCTAGCAGGGTAGGCAAAGGGAACTTGGAAACCTAGTGTTAAGACACTCTTTTGTCGTTAATACACTTCGGTTCCCCACTTTCCGCCGAATTCTGGAGTAAATTAACTATGTAATAAAATCTAAGAATTTGAATTCGTATTACTTGTATTATTTGTATCCTCATGAAACATGGCTGTTATAGCTCAGATAAAAAAAAAAATCAGCTTCATGCTGAATCCCTCATATTGCAGGGTAGGCAGACGGATCCTAGTGTAAAGACACTCCGTTCCCCCTTTTCCGCCGAATTCTGGAGGCATTGCATGTTAAATGGCGGCACTCAACGCCGCGATGTTATAGCTTAGGTGACAATACAATATTATTGTATGACCAAGCTGATGTGATGAAGGATCCAGGACCTGAATATTGGTACTCTTAAGAATACCACTACTAACTAGCTATTGGAGTTTAGGCATACAATTTATAGTTCTGAGCAGTATCATTGTGTATGTGATGTAATTATGCAGAAGCATGTTTTTTTAGTTTTTTTAACTATATATTATTTGGAGAGTAGTATTAAACTACATACTTGGAACGTCCGTGACTTTTTTTGCTTTTTTTTTCATAATCTTATTGTGTTTTATTGTTTTATTGATTTTGTATAAATTAAATATTATCACCACCGGTCTTATTGAGTTTTTTACTTTTAAGACTCTACGGATTGTTAAAGTAAAGTAAATCACTTAATCTACCTTTAACAAGTGTTGGAAAGAAATCATCAAAAATCAAGCATCGTGAGAGCTCAGAAATCGAAAAGAAGGAAAAGCGGTGTTGGACAGAAGGCAATGTTAAAATAAAGAAAGATCACTAAGCTTACTCGATTGTAGTAAAATTTTATTCGTGAATTTATTTTCTCACTGTACGTATCTTTACAAAACATATAAATAATTGCGGCGGATTCTTACCCGTGATTCTCGGAAACCGTTCAAGGGGCACGGGTTTCATATCTGGCTACGTTTAAATTTTTATAACTTTTCTAAAAATGATTTAAATCCTTATTGTTGGTACAATTTGAAAATAAAAGATTACTTAATACCGATGTAAACTTAATAAAAAAACACTCCACTCTTTATAAATAGATAAAATCATACACAATATCAAATATAAAGACGGCGCAGTGCCACCGTCGGCGTCGCTCATAAGCTGCCGCTGTATAATCCCCCGCCTACCCTTTAACCAATACGTGACCACTTGTATTTTGGGGAGATGCGTGAAGTGTGAGAGATTGGATATGGCGATTTATTATAATTTTATACATTATTTTTATATTAGCATGTCGAATTTGCGTTTTGACTTTAAACGTGACGGTTCTGGGTTCGATTCTCACTTGAACAGTTAATATATTTTCTTTTTCTTATTCGGTAACGCGCGTGGCGTTGGTTTCTATTTTATATACACGTAAATATAAGTATCTTAGCTACTTTAATATAATCAATATACCTAATTTTAAATATTGTGTCTTAACGCTAGGTACCTACCTTCCCTCTACCTACACTGCTATGTGCGGGATACAGCGTGAAGCTATGCTATTTTACCTGCATAATAAAGTAGAGCTTACTTAGAGTTAAAGCACTCCCTACTCTCTGCCAAATTTTGGAGACACTGCGTGCTAAGTGGCAGGGCTCAACATTTATCTATCAGAGCGTGGAAATGAAAAAAACAATATAAAAGTAATTAATATCCCAAAAAGGACTCGAATACACCACCAACACGTTATCATACATATAAAATGCAATAATACCATATCCAATAACGTAATTCGCATATTAAACTTGTCGTGTCGTCCAATCGGCTCAGGGCAGCCAGCGTTAAATTGTATTTGACGTCCGCCGCCCCAAATTAACAGCTTAAGACAAAATACCCGTGTAGTGTCGCGCGGATCATCGTCTGTGTGTTGGGAGCTTTGGGGCAGGTGTTTTTTTTTTAAATAATAATTTTATAACGAAAATATGTGGTTTTGTGCGTTCGATTCTTATTTGAGGGAAAAGAGAATGCAATATTTTCATTTTCTCGCTCTGATAACAAGACAAAGTGCAGCGTTTAGTTGTCGTTTAGCACGAAATGTCTCGAAAATTCGTTGGAAAGTGGGGTACGGAGTATCTTAACATAAGGTTCCCAGATTCCCTCTGCCTATCCTGCTATGTGTGGGATACAGCTGGAAGCTTAAAAATAAAAAATATTTAATAAAAAAAATATATGATTTTTATGTCATAGTCAATTAACATAAATAATAATATTGATGATGTATGTGTACCTACTGATAATATTAGAGAATAGTTGGGTGTAATAATCTACATATAATATAGGCTTCTAAACACTTATGTCATTTAAATTGGTAAACAGTAAGTAAAGATTTTTTTTATTTCAGCGTCACGATATGCATCAAGATTTAAGATACTGTTTTTCCCTTTCAGATCAAATTTGACAAATTATATATTAAGTGACGGAACTCAACACCACGCTTTAATTTACCACAGAGGAAATTAAAGTAAATTGCAAGCATGGCCCGGAATGGGTATTAGTTACCCAAAACCCCACGAAATGGCCTCTAAAAACCTGCAAAATATTTATTCATTTCACTATCTATAAGTTTACTGTGGATTTAAACGTATAGTGACCCCAACTCCCGGCCGGTATACAGTCTGCAACACAAACCTCAGGGGAGAACGTAAAAAGCGACGCTAAAATGCTCTCATTCGGTGAAAATCATATTCTGTTAAACTCGTTACGTGCCCACGCCTTGTCGCGCTGACCCAGCATTTGGTTGAATTGTGATGATGTGACTTTGTTTAATTTTTTTTTGTTTAATATTTTTTTTAGCTTCATCCTGTATCCTGTACATAGAAGGTGGACAGAGGAAAGCTGGGAACCAAGTGTTGAGACACTCTGTTGCTTCCTCACCTTCCGCTGAATCCTCATATTCCGCTGAATTATGGAGGCATAAATATTTAATTTCTTCGAGTGGCAATCGAACCAACGACGTGTCCCGTTTCCGCTACGATTGGCCTCATTTTTGTGTAGCATACAATTGATATAATAGTAAAAGAGTTAAAATATACGTGATTTAGTTTTTAGATCAGTAAGTATATTGTACTTAAATGATATAAGTATATGTGTGACGTATTTAAAAAAAAACACACAGTAAGCAATACAATTTAATGACATTAGTGCAAAATAAAGTACGACTTTTGAGAATATTAAAGTGTATAAAAAGTGAGTTAGTAAATAATTTGATTAATTCTTCAACTTAATTCCATCACTACGTTTTCTATTTCTTTTGTTTTAAATAGTATAAAAAAAATACATATAATAAATTTATCAAATAGAAGATCCACACTAAGCTAACTCCGCTACTTCGCTGTGAAAGCAATACTGTATTGAGTTTTTAGCGGCTCGCTGTCGTCCGATGGTGAAAAATATTGCCTCCAACCTTTTACTGAGCGATTGATTTCTGATTGAAAACCACTCTACGTTTTTCGTTTTAGCTTCTTTTAGGGTTAGTTTTAATATGATTTCTTGCGTCTAAATAACTCTTTTATTGCCCATTTTGATTTTTTTTTTTCATTTTTATCTTTACGTGTTGTACATGGTAGAGTAGGTAGAAGAATAGCTGGGAACCTAGAGCTAAGACCAGCTTCACGCTGTATCCCGCACTTAGCAGGGTAGGCAGAGGGAACCTAGTTTTAAGACACTCCGATCCCTACTTTCCGCCGAATTCCGCCACTCAACACGCAATGCGTGCAACATTGCGTGGTGCTCAAAACTCAGCGATTGAAGCGACGCCGACAGTGTCTTTATATTTGATATTGTGTTTGATTTTATCTATTTTTAAAGAGTGGAGTGTTTTTTTTTATTAAGTTTAAATCGGTATTAAGTATTCTTTTATTTTCAAAATGTACCAACAATAAGGATTTAAATCATTTTTAGAAAAGTATACATTTCAGGAAAATACAGAAGCAAATCTATTATTTTACTAGGTGTAGTCAAGTGTCAAGATATAAATGAAAAATTCAATCTTTTTGATAGCTTAACAGCATATATTTAAATAATAAGTTGAATAAATATCTATTATTCAGTGAAATTAATATTTATTAATAATTCTTTCTTTTGATGCCTTAGGTAATTTAGTTATTTTCTGTTTTGTGCCCGTAGTTAGTTCAGTGACCAGTTTTTGATCTGTATAAGTATAGTGTACTCTATGTAGAGGCAAGTAGTTTTAATTTACATTTTTTATTAGCTAACATTCAGGCATTATAATGTAATTATATAAACTTGTCTAAAATTATTTAATTTAATTTGAGTTATTTGAAAAATAAATAAATAAATGTGTATAATTATTTTAAGAGGACGTTGCAACACAGTAAAATGTGTAAGCTGACAAATTTGTCATTGTTAAAAAAATTACAAAGTAGCAAAGAAATTGTGAGAACAAAATACAATTAAAATTACATAATATGGAATAAAAAAGGCATTAAAAATGTCTGTAGCTCCTAGACTTCACACACTCCCTATAAAAAAGCATCGCTACAATTTTCTTATGGGATCTACACAAGACGAGTAGAGTTTGTATTGAATGCAATTAAAAGTTCAACCTTTTAAGAACGTTCTCTTACCAACTTAAGAAGCATATTTCTGGTAAAACAAAGACATATATTTAACAATCAGAACCAAACCAGCACCAAACGTTAATTGCTTATAATTTAACTGCAATCCCAAGTATCAAGTGGGCAGCACTTTCAACAATATTCTCACAGGAAAATGTTGACAATGACCGCAGTCACAGCGGGTAGTTCTATATTAATAGAAAAACAATAGAACTCGAAAAATCACCGATGCATCATCCCAAAGTGTTTCTTTATTGTTTTGACCGGTTAATACGTCAAGTGGATATCGTAGTGCCGTAGGTGATGTGGACATACCGAAACGCGTTCCAACATTCAAAATTTATACCCTATTTCGTATAATATTAAAAGTTATAAGCTTATTTCTAATAACGAAACTGGCAGCGACACAAGTGGTTATTGAAAACGCAATTGATTTTGTAAGTAGTGGTTGAGTGCTGTCGATCGCGGCTCAGTTCTTGATGGGGACGCTTTGAAAGTAATACCGCCCTGTATTGATAACCGGCTTTTGTTTTATATATTATTTGGCATCTGTAGCCTGTACTTGTGGAAAATATTAAACTTATTAATGGAAAAAATATTATGAATATAATAATTATGGTTTGGGTCGTGTGTCCGTTGATTTGTAATAAGGAAACGAGTAAGCAAATTGTATGGCACTTCACGCAGCGGTAAAAAGTGCATTCACGTTTATTGGATTTTAAAATAAATATAGTGTTTCGCTATTAGATATTTTATTATTAATATAGTATTTTAAGAAAAAATAAAATTTTAAGCCAGTCGTGGCGCAGGAGCATAAGTGTGTGATTATAAACGCGAAAGGTTGTTGGTTCGATTGCCACTTGAGGAAATGAAATATTTGCGGCGTTGAGTTCCGCCACTCAATACGCAATGTTTGCGGAATTTTGGGTAAAAAGTGTCTTAACAATGGGTTCCTTCTGGCTGCTTGCTGTGTGCGGGAGTCGGAGTAAAACTAAAAAAAATTGAAAAAGAAAATAATAAATATCTATGATTTATTGATTACTAAAAGTTGATAAGTTCATGAACTGTCAACCTAAGAGTTGACAGTTCATGAACTTATCAACTTCCTCCTCTTTGAAATTATGTAAAAAGTTTTTTTTGTTATTTTAAGTGTTATATTTGTACTAAAAATTAACATAAGAAAAATAATTAGGAAACATTTTACTTAACTAAACTAAAAAAACTTTAATGAAAATACTAACTATAATACTCATCGAATATGATAATTTTGAACTCTATTCTAAAATAACCTTTAGATGAATTATATTATAATTTCTGAAGATTGATTTATAACCTATTTTAAGCATTCGTTTTTCTTTTATTAAAAAAAAAGATAACAATAAACTATTACATTAGGCTAAAATTTTAATTAAATACACTATTACTATTACACTTAGAGTGCGTGTTAGCTGGTATTGATTTTTGTATGTATGAAGATAAATACAAAAATCAATACCAAATAGGTGCATAGGAGCATGGCGGCAAAATTTTTGACTGTAAACGCTACGGTTTTGAGTTCGATTCCCTCTTGAAGAATACAAGATTTTTTGTCATCGCTTTATAACGAAACTGTGGCATTGAGTTACGCTACCCAATACATAATGTCATAACTCTAAATTTCATGTCTCTATCCTGCTATGATCATATATATGCTATAAATTAGTCAATAAACTTTAAAAATCACGTATAAAGATATATATGAAGCTCAAATAATGATTATTAATATCACACCTATATATAAGCCTATTTAATACCCAGCCGTCTTGAAAGCAATTTTTCTAAAGCGCTTCCGCTATCTCCCGCGACCATACTTTGACCGACATATTCTTAGGTGGTGATCTTTGCCCGTACAAAAAATGTATAGAGTCGCTATAATTATTGATTTATATATTAATTTTACCTCTAAAATATATTTTAAATTACGCTTTTCCTACATAGCAGAGTAGACGGAGTTGGGCGGACCAAATAATTATATACATGAAGTGTACTATACTATTATTTTAACGTAGAAAAATGTAAATAATAGGTATATGATTGTAATTGATTCATAATTTATCAGATACGAATACCGTCAGTCAGTATAAACTAACAAAAAATATAGGTACATTTGAAAAGAGAGCGTGTAAAATGTAATTTATATCATAAGTTTTCTCTTGAAAAATGACTTATATGATAAAAACCGGTTGTAACACATTTAGAATTTCGTTTTCCTTCAGAATTTATATAATAATACTTATTAACACAATGTATTTTTCGAGGCATTGCGTGTTGAGTGGCAGAACTCAACGCCGGGCTTTTGCCTTGGTGCCAAAACAAAATTGATATCCGCCGCTTAACACGCAATGTGTCCAGAATGCGGCGGTAAATGGTGAACGGAGACGTTATACTAAATTCCCTCTGCCTACCCTGTTGTGTGCGCTATACGCTAAAAAAAATATTGTATATTAATAACATGTTTTGTATAATGGCACCTCCACAGTAACTTCTATTCTCATAAAGGAATATATTTTTATGATTCTCGCAGCATCTCGCATCTCAGCGATCCGATGAGTTAGTGTCTGCGAGCGGTAGCGACGTATGCTGCTCTATATTCAAATTGAACATCGAAACGACTGCCGCCATTTTGTCATCATCTGGCGACAAAATGGCTGACTTTACGCTCTTGATGTTGATATGTTTAATGTTTTTTCAATTAGCATCTAGGTTTATGTGGCAGAGAGAAGATTTATAAATATTTTTTAGAATCTTTTTACATTTTTAAATGTATATCTCGTCTTTTTTTCATTTTCACAATTATATCGGACAAAAAACTTATATGTAAGATAACTTCCTAATTAGTTCCTATAGTCTTATTAGTGCGTGATTTTCTTGGTTTAAATTTCATGCAAGTGCAGTATGCAGAATTTTGTTTAGATATTAAAATGAAAGTAAAATTATATATGTTTATCCTAGAAGCCTGATTTTATACAAGAAGTTTTGAATTGTCACTTAATACGAGAATGTAAGTTTTGTCAGTACAATTAGAAGACGCTTCACCTGAAAATAGCCGTCAAAAATAAAATTTTGGTCCGTCGTTGTAGTCCAGTTAATTTGAGAACGACTGACTAGTAGTAGCGCAGTGAAAACGTGGAAGTCGTGGATTCGATATAATGTAAAATGTAGCGTGAAGCTAAAAAGAAAATAATCTAAACAAATTAACAAAAACATCAATGTGATTTTTAAAGACTTTAGTTAAAAACAAATAAAATAATGTCACATTCAAAAAATATACTTCATAAAAAAATATTAATAAACGAAAATTTAATCATCTCATTGAAAATAACACATGCGTAAAAAAATTAACACCCCAAGTTTTTATTAATAAATAATAAAAAAACTATCATACAGAAGCGGCAAACCGTAAAAACGAATCGGCTTATACAAATAAAGAGTGCCAAAATATTATTTATTTACCAATAACAGATAATCAGATAACGATTTTATTTCGTTGAAGCCATTTTGGCACAGTATATCACTGAAATCTCGACAGTTGTGGGTTCGATACCCACTCGGGGGTATGATTATATTTAAATCGTTGTAGTTGTCTGGTTTAACATGCTACGCATTTGGATTCATATCAAAAGTATTGTCTTATTATTAAGCGGATAATTATGTAGATGAATTGTTTCTAAGCTTATCTGACTGCTCTACATATTCACATAAACAAAAAACTGCAACTCCATTCACGTGGATTATATGAAACTTAAAGTCGCGTTTTTCCTCGCCACTGTTGGAATTTCGAGAAATCCTTTTTAGTGGTACCCCAAGGTCAGGTGTAGATTTAGTTTTGAGTTGTCTTTAAGTTTTAGATATACCTAAACTGTCTAATAGTTCTTTCGTCGGAACCGCTAAGTAGCTAGGTAGGTGGAAATAAGAAAATCCCATCCCATATTTCTTAAAGGTTACGCTTTTTACCACATAGCAAGAGAGCTTAATGTAACAGAAGAAAACTTAATGTCAAGTCACTCTGTTCACCGCTTTCCATCTCAATCTGAGACATTGTTTGTTAAGTGACGGAGCTCAACTTCGCACATTGTCTTGCCAAAGCGGAGAAACGAAAGTAATTGATTCACCTGAATTGATATCGAACTTATATCCATCGCCACGGTGTTCGCATAAAGTGTAAGCTTATAAAAATATATATTAATAGCCGCGATGGGAAAACTCACAGTTGCGGTGTTAAGTTTGATTGAATCGCAGAGAGGTCGAGTAGCACAAATTCGAGGGAACAACGCGGCGTGCTTAAAGTTTAATATTTTAATAGTTTTGTTTTGATTTTTGGAAGTATTTGGCACCCTTCTGGTACAATTATAACTTGACACTGTAACTCGCATATAGCTGGGTGGGCAGAAAAAAACATAGTGTTAAGGCACTCCGTTCCCCATTTCTTTGATTTTTTTTAGTATATTAATAACAATAAAATAATATAGATATTACTGCTTTATTGAAAACATAATATTAAACCATTAGACTTACTAAATAAAGGGTCTGCTAAAGCAGTTTATCACTCGGCAACCTAACACGTTAAGCTTCCAAGATTCGAACAATTGAGAAGAAGATTCGTGCCCAAATTCGTTTGTAATACGTGCTTTGTTTACTCAATGATACTGTAAATGCGTTTACAGCTCACGATTAAAATGTCGCACTGTCGTTTTTATGGTTTATATTAAACATATTCCAATTTGGCTTATGGATCATTGTACATATCATCATAATCAGATTCTCCGTTATATTCGTGGTTTTTAGGAGAGGATACCTATACATAACAAGCAAGTAAAACAATAAAAGAAACAATTAAAGAGATGGTAAAGCATTTTCAACATGGAATTGTTGGAATTGGAATTTCTATTTTATTGAGTGTTAAAAGTTAAATTTATGTGTATAGCACAAAGCGCGGCGTTGAGATCCGCCAGTCAGTAAGTAATGTCGCTTTGAAACATTCAACGAAAACATGGGGAACAGATTGTCTTAACATTACGCTCCCTCTGCCTACTATGCTTAGGTAGTTATAGGTGGTTGGGCGTTGAAACCATTCTTTTTTTTTTCTATCCTATTAATAAAGAAATGAGTACAAAATTTGAAGAATTTGCGCTTTGACAGTATATAAAATAATAATGTTTTTAGACATAGTTACAAAAAATAATATAGATTATTTTTCTCCCCCACCTTTAAAAGTAATACTTACATAACATACGATATATCGTAAGCACTAAAGCGCCGCCACTCGAAGCCCCGCAAACTCACCTCACTGAAGTGTCGATTGTTCGGCATTTATCCACAAATACGGATTTACTTAAATTCCCCGCCGCGCCGCGTCGCAGCCAGTTCTATTGCTATAATCTGATTAATTATATATTTTTGTTTTGTTTTGGATAATATTAAGTAAATTATTATTAGGTGTCTTTATAATAATTATTAAGGCTAGACATGGCGCAGGCGTACAAGCGTGAGACTGTAAATGCGGAAGGTTGACGGTTTGATTCCCACTCAAAGAAATTAAATATTTAATATTTTCATTTCCTTGCTTTGGTAATGAGTTCTGTCTCTCTACACGCAATGCTAAGTGCCTTTAGACTTCCTGTGCGGTGTGGGATACAAAATGAACCTAAAAATATCATTAATATTACCATCGCGGTGATAATGATTATTGAATAGATCTGTAACTCGGCGGGAGCGCGACGTCGAGTTCGACCACTCAACTGAACTCTAGGTTCCCTTATCGTATCTTGCTATATGTGGAATACAGCATGAAGTTAAAAAAAAAACAAATATTTCAATCTACATAAAATGGACCATTGAAATCAAAATATTTTCGATATTCTTTCACATTTTCTATTGATTGCTCAACCTTTGAACCTCATTATACTTGAAAATTTAGCGGAAAGGCGAGCTAGGCGCTAAATTTGAATTTCCGTACCTCAATACGAGAGGGAACTTCTATTTCTAACTTAAAGCATACAAGCTTTAGCTTTGAGCTTTGCTTCTAAAAGTAAATTCTTTTAAACATATATATGAAAATATGTAAATAGATTGTGTATAAAAAATATGCACATTAAAAATGACAGAGAACTGAATTTTGTTTATATCGACATGACAATAAACTATGTTAATTTGATGAACGTCATTGCGAAGTATATGCGGTGGTTGTGGGTTTGATATATCAGTGTAAAATATATATTTAATATTTTTTACCATATGATATGTACAACTGCGAACTTTGGTTACGCAATTTAACAATCATTTTAATTAGGAAAGCGGCGGAAAGTGCAAAATGGCCTAATATTTGTTTTTTTCTGACTTCTCTGCTAAATGTGCCTGATATTTCGTTTAAGAAAAAAAAACGAAGAACTGATAATGAACTGCGTGTTGAAGCCATGATGGCGCCCTGCGATATCGTCTGATTGTTAACGCGATAGTTGTGTCTTCGATTCCCACTCGGACGAATGCGTAGACAAAGCGCGGCTTCGAGTTCCGCCACTCAACAACATAAGAAATTGGAGAAAGGCGCGAACGGGCTACTAGGTTCCTTCTTCATCGCGATGCAAAAAAATACTTAGTCGATTGATTTTTCAATACTTTTAAATAAATATAATATATTTTTTTGTAACAACCATACAAACAGACAAAACAACTTTATATATACGAACGATATGTAAAAATACCACCGTTCAGGCTACTTACATATTTTGAATCATCAAAAGGAGCGAATTATTCTGAATTGGAAATACGCTCAGTCCGCCTTTTGTGCAATCAATATTCAATGTTGGCAGTAGTGCTCGGAGAATTTAAACACCACTTTGAATTTCAAATATATTGAGAAAAAATAAAGGAATGTGCCTTTGGACGATTAATTTTTGGTATATTTTTTATTTGTGTGGCGCATTTACTACTATATAATATACTGTCTGTATATGGTTGTGTGCTTATTTATAATATATTATTTTTAAAAGATTTAGTATTGTCGGTCACACAGTCCCTATAGGATACACACAACACGCAATATCTCTGAAATGGCCTGAAAGAATCCAGAATGATATTATGCATAATATTGGGGCACTTTTTTAAGTTTTCTCATTCAACAAAGCAAGAATCGTTGTATATTTTTTTATACAAAGACGGTATAATATTTTATTATTTATAGAAGGTTGTAACAGTGGCTTCATGGCCAAGTGCAAATGACTAAGTTGTGTATGGCACACAAAATATTATAAGTGTTCAAGGTAGGACAGTACCATGGTGCTTGAGATTAGCCCGTTCAACTGAATAAACTCTTCAGTTTTATACTATTAGTATAGAAATATAGATTTAAATAATAATACAAGGGTGCAAATATTTATATTTATTTAAAATTTGAAACGAGTGCTCAGAACCTCATTATAAATGAAATGAAAAAGTCGT
>DWLH01000946.1:0-15297 GCA_018249795.1 Heliconius telesiphe telesiphe
GGGTTCGATCCCCACTCGAGGAGATGAAATATTTACTTAAATTTATATTTCCATTTCTTCGCTCTGGTGTCGAGGCAAAGCGCGGCGTTGAGTTCTGCCACTCAACACGCAATGCCTCCAGAATTCCCAATTCCACTAGGTTCCCTCTGCCTACCCTGCTGTGTGCGGGATAAAGCGTAAAGCTAATTTAATTTAATTTAATTTTATATCCTGGACATAGCAGGGTAGGCAGAGGGAACCCCGGAACCTACTGTAAAGACACTCTTTTTCCCATTAAGATAATTTCGTTCCCCACTTTTCGCCGAATGATAAAAAATTGTTTCCCCTAAAATGGATAAATGATCACGTTTACAATCAGCATAAACAACTTTCTTATTTTTAGAATTAGTTTAGTCTTTTAACTTAAAAAGAAATTCATTTCTACACTTAAAATCATTTTTTTTTAATGCAATAAAGTTTGTGGTAATGATCAAAATAGATTAAGTCCCTTCTTATAAAAACAATGTCATTAGCTTTACTCGCGTTCATGAATAAAAAAAAATGTTTTTTTTCAGGTTCACGCTGTACCTGTATATAGCAAGGTGAGACGGCGTGCTCTCGCTCACAGCAATAGGTGCCTACTTACTAGTCGGTGTTTTATTAAAGTTAATATTTGTTGTAGGAAATGTCTTCTTTTTATATCAGTAACACAAATGACATGCTTGTTTTCAACTGTTTTGTCTATTTCCACAATACCTGTAAATTACTTTCAACTGAATAGCTGAAAGCCATAGAAATTTGAGTTAAAGTGATTTAATTTGAGTTCACTTTCTATTTTTATAATTGTAAATATACTTAATTATACAAACATTTATATTTTTGCAAAACGAAGATGTAAATTAGTCCAACACAATGGGTGGTTCAGTAGGAAATAAAGTTAAAAACAAACAATGTTTCCGTTTGACTTCATCAAGAGATAAATCAAAATCTAGACACGACCACGTCCGGAGGAAAGTAAACAACTGGACACTCGGTATATAAAATATAAATTGTATTTCTGTGATTCATATAAACAGCAGAAATGAAATTAAAGTAACTTGTACAAATAAAAATGTCGAGACAAAATGTTTTCATTAATAACTAACTTTGAATAAATTGAAAACAAAGTATTTATGATATTATTTGTATTGTTGGTAAAGCTAATAATTATAATTATTCAGTTTCCATACATTTTATAATAGATTGGTATATAATAATTCTAAATTAGGATATTTGATTTTAATATTATAAGAGTCATACCGATACGTATTTTAGACAGCGGGATACAGCGTGAAGCTGCAGCTGATTGGTACTGTAGATATAATTCGATAAATAATAATAAATATAAGCCTTCTTAATTGATTCACAATTATTTTTAATTATCAGCTTCACGCTGTATCCCACTGCATGGTGGGCAGAGGGAACCTAGTGGACCTAGGGTACCTATTTTTAATATATACATGTTACCTCCATAATTTTGCGGAAAATAAAGTACGAAAGTGTCTTAATGGGAACGGAATATCTTAAGACTAGGTTCCCAGGTTCCCCCCATCCATGAGCGGGTTAAAATTAAATAGACTAACAATATTCCTTTCAACAAGTGTCTAAGTAATTTCATGTTTTCAAGATATATAATACGAGAAGATACTATAGTATTTAATATACTGTACACGTTGCTATACATATGACAGCTCTGCCCAAGCGGACCATCTGGAAAGAGTGGTCATAAATAATACACCACTTCCCTGACCCCGAAACACAGCTAGCACTTTTATGAGAAATAGGATGTTTCCTTCAAATGTACTAACTTGGGATTTTAATCATTTTCTTCCTTAAACTACGGAGGACTGATTTTTAAAATAAAATAAACCATACTATTACATATATTAACATGCTAGATAAAAAATCAAATGTATTTATTAATAAAAACATAAGCTTTTATATATGAATATAAAAATATGATATAAATTGACAACCATCATCTGTTTACTCTGTGCTTGACTATTCACTATCATTCATACATCTATACATATAATAAAATTGTAACTGATCGCTGTCTGTACATGGAAGTTATATGAAAAATATTCCTATTTTATAGTAGGGGATAAAAACATTTATCAATATAATAGAACATAAAACAATGTTTTTTTTTCATTAAATACTTATAAATATTTACCCATATATGTCCTGTATATAGAAACCACACTTTCCACCACACTTGGCCCAAAGTTCTTCTAATTTATAGACAAAATACAGATTTCAACTCCAGTTAACAGTAGCCTGAACTACTGTTAACGATATATGATACTATACTGAGGCCGTAGTGGCGCAGGGCCACGAGGGTGTAACTGTAACGCGGCGGTGGTGGGTGCGTGTGGGATCCAGTCGAGGTAATAATAGTAAAATAATTTTCTGCACAAATAAGAAAAAAATATATACAGCTCATTCTAATAACGATAAACAAATGTGCAATGGCGGCCTTATCCTTAAAGTGATTTCTTACAGGCAACCAAAAGATAAACGGAAGGATTAAATTAAATATTTTTTCGCTCTGGCATCAAGGCAAACCCCGGCGTTGAGTTTCGCCACTCAACACACAATGCCTTCAGAATTCGGCGGAAAGTGGGTAACGGAGTGTCTTAACAGTAGGTTCCTCCTGCCTTCCCTCCTTTATACGGGATATAGCGTGAAGCTGTTGATTTAAATATACTTATGTCAAAAATACCAAAGAAATGTATGTATATATCTCACCAATACGAGATATACTTATTTAATAGTCACAGTAATAGCCACGAACGTGGTAATTAATACGTCCCTACTTCAGAATTTAATTTTAATTGATACAGACGTTGATAGAGATGATTTAATCACAAACCTCTGCTCTCACTATGCTGAAGAAATATTGGAGTCACATCTACAAAGCAGTCGTACCACGTTTTTATTGTTTTTCAAAATATATTTCTATTATCCAATACAATAATATCTCTTCTTCCAGTACAATAACATACAATATTTAGACAACTGATAAATATATCCGTATAAATATAAACACATAGATATATACAAATATTGAACCCCAGACACTTGTTAAATTAATATAAGCTTCGTCTTGTGTGGGGATCGAATCCACACAATTGGTAGCAATCAGAATTTCAATGTAAGTAAATTAAAATTAAATCAGCTTCACGCTGTATCCCGCACACAGCAGTGTAGGTAGAATCCTCCGTTCCCCACTTTTCGCCATATTTTTGGATAAATTGCGTGTTGAGTGACGAAACTCACTACCAGGCTTTTGCCTTCGTGCCAGAGGGAAGAAATGAAACCACTCATAAATAATCATTTGTTCCCCCGAATGACGATCGAACCTACAACCGTCGCGTCCACCCCTTGTGCCCATGCGTCACTACGCATCCGATACATTTTGATAAATCCATTTTCATATAAGATTAAGGTAAATGTAACACGTCAAGTAAATTCACATTTACATAAACTGATATAGCTGTTACAATACTCGTAATACAATTTATACAACCGAAAGCATTTGAAGAGTCATGTTCCGGTCTCCTTTTTTGTTTGCTTTGTTTGTTTGTTTAATAGAACATTACGGGGCATGTTCCGTGATAGTGTATATGATCGTTACAGGTATATAAAATAAAAGTTTTTCAAGTAATAATAAAAAATCGAATTGATAGGAAGTGGCTACGGACTATCGTCTATGGACATTATATTCATGAATGTAGACAACAGCAAAAGGACCTCGAGAAAGATAAGTCAAATAATATAAATGAGAAATAAGTTTAAAGTAACTTTTATAATATAAGTATGACTTGTAAAATGCTCACTAATACTATTAATTTAAAAGCAAATAAAGTAAAGTAAAGTAGTTATCATTGAAGTAAATCTATTTAAGATAAACTTTATCACCTAATTAAGAAATTCAAAAGGTACTTTGATCTCTTCATCATTATATCTATATCTTTTAGTTAAGATAATATCCGTATTAAAACAGTTTGCTTGTAAGGTTATCTTTCTTGTTATTCTCGAAGAAACACGAAACAACTACTATTAACTACACCAGAAATAATAAGTAAAAAACAAAAATATAAATAATCTTTACGCATCTCTTGACTTGGCGCTAATTAGAAAGAACCTGGTGAAAGATCGGTCTCAAACAAAAAAAAAAGGAATTCTTAGTGCTATAGAAGCAGAATTCACTTATATTAGAGAGTGAGATGCACTTGATGGATAACGGAAGCGAAAATATTTTAAATGTAAATATCCCTTCAAGGGAGAAACGCAATTAGCATGTGGCTCTATTTCATGCACTCACGACTTATGGTCTAATAGGTACTTGTATATTTTTCTTTGAATATACCTTAAAAAAAAGTACGTGTTATTGAGGCCCGTCGTGGCGCAGGGGCACAAGCGTGTGAATGTGACCGTCAAGGTTGGAGGTTTGATTCCTGCTCGAGAAAATATAATATTTAATATTTTCATATTATGGTATCGAGGCGAAGCTCAGCGTTGATGTTCGCCACTCAACAGGCACCACCTCCAGAATTCCGGGGGAAAATGGGTAATGGAGTGTCCTAACACTATACAGCGTGAAGCTAAAAAAACTAAGTCATTATAAAAATTAAAGTGATATTTCAACCCAAAACCAACGCTTCGAGCGATTAATGATTAAGATATATACTTCTATGAACAGTTGACAAGTAATTAAGTAACCTATTACTATAAACCGGCTGTCAAATGACAGGGTAGGCCCTGTTGTATGCGGGACACAGGGTGAAGCTGATAAAAAAATTAAAAAAAAAAGAAAGAAAGAACGACATTGAATTGTCCTAAAAAATCTATTAAACGCTATAAAAAAATAGATGCAGTTTAATATTTTCCTATTTACGAAATGTAAAGAGCGAAGAGATTTGTCACTGACTTAAATATATGGAAGAAACATTGAAGCTTTGCATTTGTATGAGTGTTGTGTTCGAGTTTGTTGTTGGTAGTAGTGACCTACACCTCTGATAGCAGCGTCACTTATTTAATTCTCAATGCAGCATCACGCTGCATCCCGCATATAGCAGAGTAGCGGGTAGCAAGGTAACGGAAATCTAACCCGCAACCGTCGTGTCTACCTCTGTACAAATCCATAAATTATTTTCCATACACCCACATCTCTAAAATACGCTTTAATAACAAAATATAATGTTATTTATTTTGAGCTTTCATTAACTTGACACTGATTTTGTTCTAAAACATATAAAATGATTTATAATACTTCCATTTTAATTATTTAATATCGTCTGCGTCATTATTTATTTGTATGTAGGTGAAGTGTAATCAACTGTGGAACAGGCTCTGACGTGACGTGACTGATGACTTATTTATATTTGCATACAATCGATTATCATTTCACGATTTATATATTTCATATTCGATATTTCGCAACAATAGTATCGAGCTTATAGTTATTAAAAGTAAATATATATTAGTTAAAGTAAGTCAATTTTATAGTTATTATTATTCATATTTATTTGAGACCAGTCGTGGCGCAGCGCTGGGTTACAAGCGTGCGGGAATATTAATATTTAAAAAAAAATCTTAATGGAAACTGGAGCGTCTTAAAACTAGGTGTTCCCTCTACGTACCTTACTATGTGAGTAAATTATTTGACGTTCCAAAAATGAAGCATATAACTTCTTATTTACAATAAAATCGAATAATAAAATCGAATAATCGATATAGCGTGAAGCTAAAGTAAATGGAATATAGTAATAGTGTAAGGTACGGATTATATATCGGACATATTAATATCCTTTTTTTATGAAATCACACTGTATAAAATATTAATATAGTCCTTGTAGCTCCGTCCTTCACTTCCCATAGTTCTTGACAACGCCGCATTCACTTAACACACCGTTGACATCGCCTTCGGAGGACGCGCTTACAGTGCGCTCTCGCGAGGAGCACGTGACGGATGGGCAGGGACCGCTGCGGGCCAGTCTTCCATAGTAGCCCCCAGCCCATAGCGTTTGGCACTCTGCTCTCTGTAGCTATCCCGCTATCGGTAACTTAACGTCACGCTGTATGCGTGACGTTAAGTTAATTTAAGTTTTAATACTAATAGGACAATTAAAAACTACTTATATTTAACGTGACACATTCATTAGCGTAAAACAAAACCTTATACCCCTTACTTGCTAGTTTGTGTGCAAAATGAATCTCATTTTCACTCCCACCAGTCGATGACCTCGAACTTCCATAATAAAAATAATTTGAATTATTAACTCAAAACAACGTCACGTCAGGAAAGCTACCATAATTACCGTCCAAGTGTTTGTTGTACTCACGCACTCCGTAAATACTGTGTAGTTTACTCTACGCGACGCCTCTACCGTCCGTATGTAGGTATACTATAGCGGTTAACGCCGCGAGGCATTCGATATCGAGAGCGTTTGTTTGTTATTGAACTAGTTTATGATATATCGTTATTTTACTTTATGTAGTAACAAAAAATAAATAATCACTATAGAATTGGTAGTATATTACTACGTGCAATGGTGGGTAAAGATCATTCTTTGTTGATGTTTTCTTTTATAATTTTATTTAGCGTCACGCTGTCTCACTCACATAGCAGGGTAGGCAAAAGGAACCTAATGTTCCCATTAAGGCACTTCCGTACCAAATTTTCCGCTGAATTCTGGAGGCATTGCGTGTTGAATGGCGAAACTCACTCATTGTGCGCTTTGCCTCGTTACCAGAGCGAGGAAATGAAAATATTAAATATTTCGAGTGGAAATCGAACCCACAACAAGTAGCATTGACATATTAACATGTAGTGACCAATAGATTTTGAATAGTATTTCTCATATTATCAATATAAACATAACCCACTAAAGTAATAGTATACGAGAATATAACTTCCCTCAGTGAGCACAGTCCCCACACATCCGGGCGCGTCTAAGTGCGGCCGGTTATTGACAGCTGTATGTAAACATGTATGTATGGTCGCTCACTGAGACAGTGGTTACGGTGGTGATTATAGTGTTGTAAAGTTGTGCTAACATTACTTTTTTAATTTTAATGACAAGATGATACTTAATTTATAATATTCGTTATACTATTTGTTTTTGTTTTAGCTTCACGCATTATCCCACAGCAGAGTAGGTAAAAGGAACCTTAGAACCTGGTGCTAAGACACTCCGTTTCCATTAAGTTGAGTCGCGGAACTGAACGCCATACTTTGCCTACGAAGGCGAGGAAATGAAAATTTTCATTAATTTTATTTTCCCGAGCGAGGATCGAACCCACGACCTGTCGCGTTTACAGTCGCACGTTTGTGCTGGCGCCACAACTGGCCACTGTTTGACACTGTTTGTACTGTAGAGCTCTACTATAATATTACTGATCAAATATTACATACATTCATCAAAGGGAATGTATATATAGGTCGTATAAATTTTCCCCTCCTTTGAAATTATCTTTTCATATTAATCCAAGATCAATATTATTATTAAACGATTTTCTTATTTCTACATACAATTTTATTCTATTGTAGTCTGTTAGAAGGTTATCGTATATTTTAAATCATAATAGAAACACCTGAAAGAAGTAAGAAACACTTTATTGTGTAGTTTTTGTATTCTTCGTAGATGCTCAATAGAAATAAATATTAATTTTCTATTTTACTTTATTTTAGTTATCTGTACATCTCCTAATGATAACCCACAATAACGATATTTTCAAAACTATGTATTTTAATCAATACTGTAAAATTCCTTATACAATTAAATCCGTTAGATACGTTCTAGTTTTCATATAGACCAAATTTTGCCTTTTCATATAAAAAATGTGTGGTATAGAAGTTATCATAGTTTTAAAATACGGCAGCAAAGAATGAACTTTGATTAATTAACATTTAAGAGTGTTTTCTTCATAACATTTAGTAAAACGTATTTTTAGTTAAAGGGATTTAGTAGTATAGTTGAATATCGAGTGATGTTTGATTACAACATTTGTAAACAAGAGAGCAATGAACCTCAATCTACAGATAGTTGAATCAATTATACGACAGCAACTCTTTGAAGCTTTGAACTTTTATTGTTTTCGATTGTTTTTATAAATATGACAGGCATTTAAGAACTTTGACGTATAAAATCATTTGAACTTTTCCCAACTGGGATCATATGATTGTTGACTAATAAATAATTACAGTTAAATTTATAATTTGTAGATAGCTAAATACATTTATTTTATATAAGTTCTATAAAATGTTTTTAAATTTTTATATAATAGTAATAAATATTGAATTGATTGCAATTATTTTTGTAAACAAAAAAAACACTATCGCGGTGCTTGTTTTATTTCGTCTATTTAAGAACCACTATACTGTAATTCTTAACAAGACAAAACAAAAAAGAGCCACCCCGCTCTCAACACTTTATATAGAGTTATGCAGTAAAACTACCAATGCCGCAGCTGACTTACATATACCTAAATTCCACTAAATTATTCATTTACAGGCAGCAGCCATGTTAAATGTTTCTTCTTAAAATACACCGTGGGTACTAACAATTCAAATACTTTGAAACAAACACAAATAGTCTCTTACATTGTTAACTCGTTCCAGGTTGCTTTAAGAAACGACTAAAAGTGGTATCCATTCGCGCCTTCAATTTTACGCATTACTTACTATATATAAATAAATAAATCAAATATCCATTTGAGGCCAGTCGTGGCGCAGTGGCACAAGTAAACGCGACTAGTCGTTTGGGTTCGTTCCCCACTCGGCAATAAAATATTTATTTAAAATGTATATTTTCATTTCTTCGCTCTGGTGTCGAGGCAAAGCAAGGCGTTGCGTTCCGCCACTCACCACGTACTGCCTCCAGAATTCCGCCGAACATGGGGAACGGAGTGCCATATTACTAGGTTCCCTCTGTCTACTCTGCTAGGTTCCCTCTGTCTACTCTGCGGGATACAGCGTAAAGTTGATTTATTTATTTTATATATCCGGTCGGTGCTTTGTTTGTAATATTACCATTGATTTAATATTACAGTGGTTAATAAATTATTTTACTGGTTTATTAATTATTTATTATTAATAGATGGCGACAACAGTAACATACGTATTAATAATTCATTTTGTGAGTTATTTAGTACTAGTGTTTAATATTTATGAAACAGTTTATTATATTATTGTCGCATATTGTAGTGAGGTTAGTTGAAATATGCACTTGTGGTATAAGTAAGGGTATAGGTGAGAATATTTACTAAATGTTAAGTAAGCTAGGTAGTTGAGGCCAGATTGTAAATTAATAATGTATTGAATATCATTTAAAGTGTATATTTATTTACATAAGACTTTTAGAGTTGTGGCGCAGGGGCACAAGCGTGTGACTGTGAACGCGACAGGTAGTGGGGTGGAGGAAAGTAGAGGGAATACCAGCCATTGCTGGCAACACGCATGGGCAGACTCGACCGGATCATTACTACTCCCGGCATTTCAAACTGGCGTTAAGTAGTGGCTTCATGCCACTGGGTTTCGCATCAAGTAATGCCGGGCTCCGGCGCCCAACCCACCTTAAAGGCCTGTACTCCTCTGGTGTTGCACGGGGTCGTGGGCGGCGGTAGTCACCATCGGGTGACCCGAAAACTCGTTTGCCTTTTCCATAAAAAAAAATGAGGAACCTCCTATGTAAGAAATATCGAATAACGAATTGTAAATCGAACTCAATATGCGTCGCGTGTAGTTGTGTAGTACCTGTTATTTATTTTAATCAAGATAAATATGAAGTAGCATTATAAAGTAAATATATATGTCATGTCATTTTATTTGACTTCAATGAAAATGTATAAAATATATGTATACTTATCTAATAAATGAAATAAATTGCTATAATGCTTTTGAATACAATATACTATACAATATTGAATAGATATACAATTTATTATTATTATTGATAGATAGATCTAAACAAATTGTTTATAAATTCCTTACTCGTATATCCAGTAGCATCTAGCACGTACGTTTTATATGAATATTATATTCAATTCCTGCTAGTGAGTTGATACTGGAGGATATACGGAAGTGTCAGTATTTAAAATTATAATAAGCTTAAAAATATAAAATTTGAAAGTAATACGCTTACTTTCAAATTTTATATTTTTAAGCTTATTATAACTTTATATTTTTTACGAAAACTGCTAATTGAATCTAATTTAAAACAAAAAAGTTTATTAAGTAGTTTACTAGTATAATCTAAATATTGTTTTCACTGGCTGAGCTTAACCAATTTAAACTCAGTTTTCTCGCAGTTTCGCATCCATCTCATTTCTTACATATCTACTGAACATACCACTTCATTCACTTGTTCTAATATCGACAACACATAAAAAGATAATATTATAACTCTCCGGAACACTTGAATTTCTTATGTGTGACTAAACTACCACTACTTTTATACAATAAGAGTATAGAAGTAGTAGGATCGAAGAATCGGAATTAAATTTTTTTGTGAAAGGAAGACAAATTACTTAGAGCGGAATAGTTGGGTTTACGATTGGTCGTTTCTTCGAATAATTAAATGTCAAATACAGTAAAGCTCGATTTAAGCTTTATTCAGATTGAGAATCGCCCTTTGAACACAAGATAGATAATGATTTAAATGAACAATAGGTTATTTTATAGTTAACATATAATATTATATTTAAATTGATCATCAATATATTTATTATTATTATTATTTATTAATTTAGTACTAAATATTATTTTAAAATATTATAACATAACTATTATAAATAAAAAAACGAAGAAAACATTGTAACAATGTCAAAGGAGACAAACTATTCCATACATTTTTGGGCCCAAAATGTAAAGAGATGAAAATGGTATGATTTAATAGATTTAGGTACATCATTACCCTCTGAAATTTATATAAATTTTGGCAATCTGAGAGCTGAGATATTAGAGATTTGATAAAAGTGAGGTTAAGTTCGGAGCACAATTTCTTGAATATCAACTTCTATAAAATATATGATTACTGAGTTGTTTAAGCATTAATGTTTATTATTTATAAATAAAACACATTTTAATGAATATTTTATTTTTCTTCTATTATTATTAAAATGTCATCTAAGAAGTGTGTAGGTGGAACTAAATTATTTTGGTACCTAGCCCAACTAAGGTACCATAAGTTAATACTCATAACATGAGCACAGCAGCCTACCATTCGTCTTCCTACAATACAATTGCAGTATTTCATAGCAATAGCTTCCCTTCCACTACGAAAGATGTCAACTAAAATGTAACAGAAATATATTTTCCTGCTTATATATCGGGATTATATCACACCTCTAAGTAATCAGGTTGTGGTGGTTTTCATCGTCTAAAGGTCGTCCGACTAGGGTATTGCAGTGTCCATTGGCTATCCCACAATTCACAGAGCGATTCATATCCATAGCGTGGAGGTCGTAAGATCCAAAAGATTTCAGAGTCCAGTGGGGAAGCGAGGGTACAAAGTAGGCAGAGTCAAAATCCGAGAAAAACAAAGCAGTAGTCGTTGAAAATATCAAACAAATGGGAAAACACTCAAAACACATCGACACGAACTGTCACATGAACGTAATGACAGAAGCAAATGTTTTTTTTATTTAATGGCCTGATTTTGCGATGACAAACAGAAGCAAAAATGCAAAAAATCATTAGACAAGGTGTCATTGTCAATCAGCTGTCACATCTCTGATTTAAAATATGATTGATTTTAATCGATTAAGGATCTAAATCTAATTTTTTTACATTTTTCTCCACTTCCAGTATGTCAATTAATTTATTATTGGCTATTCTAAAAATAATAAAAAAATAGTAATTTTTTAGATCACATCCCAATTTTTTACGTTTAGGCCCAAAAGTTTCAGTCTCCTTTCAGAGTTACAGAGTTCCTACCTTCCAGATATAGTATCAAAGTACTCGTCAAGACGAATCAAACGAGTTCAAACTCGATGTGTCGATGTGTCGTTTAATTACGTAATCACTATGGCCACCTTCCAGCTCCATGATCAGACCCTAGTTATATATAGTATGAAATACTATATATAACCAGGGTCTGACTCATATAGTATGAAAGTACTCGTCAAGATGAACCAAACGAGTTCAAATTCGACGGGGTTGCGACGTTTAATTACGGAGTTCCTATCACCTTTCAGCTCCATCATCAGATCAGCTCTATGTCATAATAATATCGCATTGTCATCCGATTTATACATGCATGCAAAATTTCAGCTCAATCGGAATACGGGAAGTGGATCAAATTTAACTATATATAAATATATATAGCAATATTTGATTACAGTCCAGTCCAGTTTGAAGCTAGTCGTGGCACAGCGGCACAAAGTGTAACTGTAAAACTGACTGGTGGTGGGTTCGCTCCCCACTCGAGGAGATGAAATATTTATTTAATAAATATTTCCATTTCTTCGCTCTCGTGTCGAGGACAAGCGCGGCGTTGAGTTCCGCCACCCAACACGCAATGCCTCCAGATTCGGCAGAAAGTGGGGAATCGAGTGTCTTAATACTAGGTTACCTCTGCCTACCCTACAGTGTGCAGGATAAAGCGTGAAACTAATTTATTTATTTTTTTATTTGATTACAGATAGACAACGGGACGGGTGTAAGTAAATAAAAGCTTGTAATAAAATTGGCATGCATTAGAAAAAAATATAAATATTCTATTTAATTTGAAATTGCTTTTTATCAAGTTGAGGGAAGCATTAGAGCTACGGTTTTTATGATAACAACATTTTTAAATTAAACACAGCATTTTATTTCTGCAGCGCGTACAATTGTTATGCGAATAAAAAATATCATTAAATATGGAGGTGGTGGAGCTCACGCCTCACATTACTGTTATTCCGTGAATAAAATTTGTTTTTAGGGTTCTGTACCTTTAAAGAAAAAAGCAATCCTTATAAGATCACTTTGTTGTCAGTCTGTCTGTCAAGAGATTTTATCTCAGGAACGCTTAGAGACATCGAGTTGAAAACGTTAACCGAAACATTAACTTAACAAAAAGATTAAGTCGAAACATTAACTTAACAAAAAGATATGGCCATTTATATAGCAAAAACGCGTATATTCACACTATAAAGCATCATAATTAATAGGGTACTTCAGCTTAACCTAGAATTATGAAATTTGGCACCTGGCATATACAGGTAGTACTAGTAAAAAGTAAAAGAAAAGACTTAAAAGAGGGGCAAAATTATATGTAATTTTATTTTTAATACCTTAAAGCCGCTAGTTCAAGTGAGGTATCAGATGAAGGGGCTGTGGCTAAGCTAAGCCTGAATTTCAAGAAAAGCTCGAGACCTCCAATTTTCTTCCTCCGTGGGCGAGCCCGACTCGCGCGTAAGGCTCATAAGCTCACAGCAGGGTAAGCAGAGCCCCACTTTCCGTCGAATTTTTAGAGGCATTACGTGTTGAGTGGTGACGTTTAACGCCAGGCCTTGGTGCCAGAGCGAAGAAAGGAAAATATTAATAAATAAGAACTCATTCCCTCAAGTGGGGAACCCGCAGCCGTCGTGTTACAGTCACACACTTGCGCCCTTGTGCCACAACGGCCTCTTTAGATTTTAATAAATTATAAACACAAAACAATATTATGCGATTTTAATTTTTAACTCCCCCTTCCAAAATTGTATGACGAACTTTGTGGGTGCTCCATATTTGGAGCTGCAGACTCCGGCATCCACATGTAGGTGGATGGTCTTCCATAAAACTTTCATTTTGCTGAGTATTTGTCATTTCGTATATCGAACATGAACTTTGGAAATAGGTCGTCGAATGTTGGTCGGATTAAATCTATCTTCCAATACCTGAATACTGGCCCCAATGTTTTATCCATTTACTATGCAATTTATTACGTAGAAATCGTAAATAGTAAATTTTTATATAGAAAAGTTACTTCACCATATTTTTATTTATTTAATTTTTTTTTGTTTAAAAATTAATACATAATGTAAAAATCTAAAAGTGAGATATAAAAGGAAAAAAAACTAGTCAAGTGTGAGTCAGATTCATCCACCGAGAATTCCGTACCAATTTCAGGACTGTAGTAGGTCACAGGGAAGGAAACTTTGAAAAGTTGAAACACTTAGTTACAATTAACGTGTGCATTCATTTTGCGTGAAATGAACTACAAATATAAATTTGTAACTTTTTAACCGACTTCTGTAAGAAAAAGAGGTTATCAATTACACTGTGTTTTTTTATATGTTTGTTACCTCAGAAATTTTGACTGGGTGAACTGATTTCGAAGATTTTTTTTATTTGAAAGCTAGTGTTTCCCGTGTAGTAATATATTTGACAATGGTATCTATGAGAAAATCACTTAAGTCTTAAATTTGCATTAGGTATGTGCGCGACAAATGGACGAATAACTCAAAATCACGCCTACCGATGATTCTTTTTTTATTTAAAATATACACTTCAAAGATAGTTTGGTGAAAGTTTGGTTAGGTTCTGATTATGAAATCCGGTTGAAATTGAACAAGTTGTTGTGGAATAAAAATAATTAAAAAAAGATTTTATAATTTTGAAGTCGGTGTCAAACTAATGCTACAACAACATTACTACAATATCAAATTACTAAGCCTGTTTGTTTTACTTGGCACCGACTTCAACATTATACTTCTTTTTGTTATTATTTTTGTTCAACAAAATCAAAGTACTTTTTACTTTTTTATTTCGTTGTTTGAAGTCGGTTTTTTTTTGTTAAAAAATATTTTATTTATAGATATTTTAATGTTATGTAGTAGGTATGTATGTAAATGTAGGTACATGCATATGTTGGTCATATTCCTTTGAAGCATCTAGCTATCTTTATTCAGCTTCGGAGTTATGCATAATTGGCAAAGAGAACCAAGTGA
Source organism: Heliconius telesiphe telesiphe (assembly GCA_018249795.1). Classification (NCBI taxonomy): domain Eukaryota; kingdom Metazoa; phylum Arthropoda; class Insecta; order Lepidoptera; family Nymphalidae; genus Heliconius; species Heliconius telesiphe. Next base: position 14,944 of record DWLH01000946.1, read on the forward strand.
TAAACCATACTTAATTTTTTGTCCATTTTGAATATATTGTGTGTGGTGGCATAATTCAACAACACAAATGAACAAGCCAGACCGAATAGACTAATCAATACCAGGACGAAGAAATTAAAATAGTAAACATTTCATTTCCCCGAATGGGTATCGAACCCGCAACCTATCGCATTTACCTTATTAATATATTCGCCTTAATTCTATTACACAACTACCCTTAATGAGTTGGTACCTACTTATATTCTTGTATAATTTCCCAGTATTTTCCCCCAACCCTCCAAGTAAAAAGCAAGCGTTCACCATCGCTTACTCAGCCACCATTAGCGTCGGTTGGCTAGGAGCTGACACGTCAAT